>JAUELO010241253.1:0-15723 GCA_032357855.1 Amphibolips quercusostensackenii | reverse complement strand
AAATTATTATCCTTGGCTGAAAATTTATACTTTTGGTTAAAAATTAAACGATTTCAAATCGAAAGAGTTTACGATCAAAGAATTATAGATTAGGTAAAATTAAAAAAAAAGGAAACTATTTCAAATAGCATAAAAAAAAATTGAATTTGTATCTTTCATAAATAAAAGCGCTTAAAATTAAATAATTTTGAATTTAGAGCTTTTGAATCAGCAACTTTCAAAATTGAAAAATTTCAGACTTAAATTTTGAATATTGGACAAGTTTTTAAATATGTTTTTAATTGCTTCTGTTTAAACGTCTTTAAAATTGCTCAATTTTATTTTAAAAAATTCTAAACTTAAAAAATCAAGTCATTTCAGATTATAATGTTGAAAATAGTGTAATTAAAATTCCATTACTTTTGAATCAAAGCATTGGAAATTAAATAATTTGATAATAGAACTTTTGAATTTAAATGAATTTTGATTTTAAGACATTGAAATTTCATAATTTGAAATTGAAAACTGAATTAAATTTTAAAATTCTGGAATTTCGAATTGTTATTACAGCAATGAATTGACAGTTAACAGTTTATATTTAGACAAAATTTAAATTATTTATTAAAAAATATTAACATTTTTGTTGGAAATTTGTGTTTCTTTTTAGTTAAAAATTAATTTTTAATCTGAAAATGTACATATTCCATTTATAGTTTAAACTAGCATTTGTCTTTGCATTTTATATTTTACGATTTTAAAAAATGTGAAAAAAACAAATAATTTGGTAAGTTTAAAATAAGCAATTTAGGGTATTGAAATTCAATATTATTAAACTTAAAACTGACAATCAACGCATTCAATATAAAATTTTGGAAGTTTGAAAAATTTAATAGTAAAATTGTCCTTGAATATATAATATTTAAATTTACAAATACAATATTGTCAAATTTGAAAATGGAAGACTACAAAAATCAAGGAATTTAAAACTAATTATTTTTCAATTCAAGCTTTTAAAGGTAAAATGCGATTTATGACCAGAGAAAAATTGCTGTCATTTCCACAGTTCAAAATTGAACATTTTTCAACATTATTATTCTCTAAAGTTTAATTATTTTAGGAACTTCGATTTTTCATGCAAGCTGAGAAATAACTTCATATTGAAAGCAATTTATGAAATGTCAGATTGATGTATATTGATATCAATAAATAAACTGTCACACAGTAATAATAGAAAAATTTGCGATGCAAACTACACGCGAAAAGCGACCGGAAAACACTTCCCTAGATTTTCATTTCCCAATATTAAAATCATAAACAATTTGAGAATCCACAGTAACAAATTATTAAATATTAGGTGTCTTAAAAATGGTAGAAAAAATTCAAACTGGTTTTTAGAACAACAGAATATATATATATATATATATATATATATATATATAATGTATAACATAACAATATATAAATTGTGCAGATTCTTGATTGTCAATATTTTGTTTATGATGAAGAGGACAAATTTTTTATTATCCATTTTTTTTGTAAACCTTGAGAGAGAAATTTTGTGTTATAAACATTTTTATTTGATTGAAAAAGACACAATTTTGGTATTTAATTTGTTTCTTAATTTAAAAAATAAACTTTTATTTTTGTTTTCTTTCAAATTGAAATAGGGACATTTAGCATTTTCAACATTTTTATTGAGTTGAATGGGGGAAATTCTGTTGTTTTCACATTTTTCTTTAGATAAAAAATGGCAAGTTTTTTATTTTGATTTTTTTTCATTTTTAGACGATCAATCTTCATTTTCAACATTTTTAATGAGTAAGGAGGGAAGAAATTTTCTTTTTTTATTTGTTTCTGAATAAGGAGAGGGAATTTCTGTTTTCAATTTATTTTACATTTCTGGATTTTAATTTCCTAGCATTTGAATATAAAACATTAAGGAATTTATCATTTAACCAAAATTTAATGATTAAGTAGTAAAAATCTTTAAAGAAATATTTAATAATTTTGCATAAAAAGCGTTTGAAATTTAAAAAAATTAAACGAATATGAATTGAAAACGTTCTAATTCAAATTAATTTAGATATTAAAAATGTTACATACCCAAACCCTTTTTAAATTTTTGTTATTTTAATTAAATTTAAATCATTTGAAAATAAAAATTTCAAAAATAGTTAACGATACTTTTAAAAATTCAACCATTTTAATTTTATTTGCAAAATTAATACTTTTAAGTGAAAAATATGGAAAATGTAGGGCGCAACATAAAAATTTAGGACTCAATTTTGAAATTTCCCAATAAAATATTTTTTAATTGTAGAATATTTAATTTTTCCATCTTCAACTAAGGATCAGTAAATTTAGGATATTATATTTGCAATAAAAAATGAAATGAAAATGTTTTCTTTCATAATTTTGTAATTGGTAATAGCAGTTTAAATATCACAAAAGATGCCAAATTCAGGAAAATTAGAAGTAAAAAAATTGGTTATAAAAATACTTAAATAATATAATATTATAATAATCATAACTATTTATTTAAACTGAATAAGTTTAAAGTGAAACTTTTTAAACTTTAAAAAAATAAATATTGAAATCTAAATAAATTAAAAAAATTAATTTTTTATTCATTGAAAAAGAAATCATGTATTCAGCAGGAATTTTTTCATCATTTTCAATTTGACATTCTCACAAATTTAATATAAAATATTTCTTATTTCTACAGTTTTAAAAAGTTCTCGGATCAACTAAAACTTTTGTTTTATATGACAAAATTTTCATTTAGTTTCCTTCATTAAAAGGAAAAAATTTTTAAATTAAAATTTTTTAGTTTCAAGTGCAATTCTAATTTTTTTTTTGGTACAATGTTCTAGACTTCTAATATTTTTAACTAAAATCCAGCAGCTTTTATTAGGCAAAAATTAAAAAAAAATTGAATTATTTTTTTTTCAAATAAGTAGTTTTGTATTTAGAGCAATGCAAAATTTGGCAAATTTAAAATTAAAAGTTAAAAAATATGCACACAAACTGGAAAACATGTGCTATACATGTAAAAAAATAAGGCAAATAATTTTTTATTGGGAAAAAATTTCTAAAGAAAGCGGAACAATACACAAACAAAATTTTTAGTTTTTTATTTAAAGTAAGGTCTTTGGAAAATCTTTGTAAAATCTTGAAAATCAATAATATCTTTGAAATCTTTTGAAGTATTTAAAATCTTTGAAAAAACTTAAAATTTTTGTGCAATCATTAATAAATCTTTTGGAATCTATTTAAATTATTGTGAAATCTTTGAAATCTTTGAAATCTTTAAAACTTGGTGTACTGTATCCTTTTTTAAATCTTTGAAATCTTTTCGAATCCTTGCGAATTCTTAAAAATTTTTGTCAATTCGTTTCTAAACCTTTTTTATTCGTTTGAAATCATAATAATATTATAAATCTTTTAAAATCTTCTAAAAGCTTTAAAATCATTCAAAGTCTTTGAAATCTATAATATTGTTTACTTTCAAAATTTCTCAAATTAAAAAAAAAATTTTTTTAATGCCTACGAATTTTTTGTAAAATCATTTTAAAGTCTTTGAAATCCTTGATATCTTTTGAAATCCATATAAATTAAAAAAATACTTGTGAAATCTTTTGCATTTATTTAAAATCATTAGAATACCAAAAATCTTTTTTAAATGTTTAAAAATCTTATAAAAAGATTTTAAATCTTCACTAAATCTTCAAAATACTTGTGAAATCCTTTTTTAATCTTTGAAGAGTTTTCAAATCATTAAAATAAGTGTACTTTTAAAATTCTTAGAAATTCTTGAAATCTTTTGAAATCCTTATGAATTCTTTAAAATATTTGTAAAATATTTTGAAAATATTTTGTATTCGTTAAAAATCAATACAATATTTGAAATCTTTTTTAAATCTTCTAAAAAAATTTGTAGATCGTTTAAAGTCTTTGATATTTCTAAAATCTTTTGAAATCCTTCTGAATTGTTTGATATATTTGTGAAATCTTTTTTGCATACTTTGTATTCATTTGAAATTACTAAAATATTCTAAATATTTTTTTAATCCTTTTAAATCTTCTAAAGCAATTCGAAATCTTTATAAAATCTTTAACATACTTGTGAAATCTTTCTTTGACCTATAAAGTGTTTTTAAATCTTTAAAATCTGGTGTACTCTTTCAAATCTTGAAAATTTTAAAAAAATTTTCAAATCCTAATGAATTTCAAAAAATATTTGTAAAACCTTTTTCAAATCTTTTGGATTCGTTTAAAACCATTGAAACCTTTATAATTCTTTTGAAATTTTGAAAATTTTCGAAATCTTTTCGAATCCTTATGAATTTTTGAAAATATTTGATAAGACCTTTTTTTTATTTTTCGTATTCGTTTAAAACCATTGAAACTTTAAAAATCTTTTTAAAATCTTCTAAAAAAATTTTGAAATCCTTTAGAGTTTTTAGAATTCTTAAAATTTTTTGGAATCTTTTAAAATCTTCTAAAAAAATTTAAATGTTTATAAAATTTTTGAAATACCTGTAAAGACTGTTTTAATCCATGAAGCGTTTTAAAATCTTTAAAAACCTGTTGTACTTTTTGAAATATTGAAAAGTCTTGAAATATTTTAAAATCCCGATGAATTTTAAAAAATATTGATAAAATCTTTCCGGAATAGTTGTCATGATTTGAAATAATTTAAACATTGAAAATCTTTTTGAAATGTTTTAAAATCTTCTGCAAAGATTTAAAATCTGTACAAAATCTTCGAAATACTTGTAAAATTCTTTTTTAATCTTTGAAGTGTTTTTAAATCTTTAAAATAAGTGTACTTTTTGAAAACTTAAAAATTCTTAAAATCTTTTGAATTCCTTATGAATTTTTAAAAATGTTTGTAAAATATTTTTAAAATCTTTCGTATTCGTTTGATATTATTTAAACATTCAAAATCTTTTTGAAATTTTCTGAAAAAATTTGCAAATCGTTTAGAGTTTTTGATATTTCTGGAATGTTTTGAAATTCTTCTGAATTCTTTGATATATTTTTGAAATCTTTCTTAAATATTTTGTATTCATTTAAAATCTCTTAAATATTCCAAATCTTTTATACATCTTTTTGAATCTTCTAAACCAATTTAAAATTTTTATTAAATCTTTGAAATACTTGTGCAATCTTTCTTCAACCTATGCTATTTTTTTAAATCTGTGAAATCTGGTGTACTTCTTAGAATTTTGAAAATTCTTAAAATCTTTTAAAATCCTCATAAATATTTAAAAATATTTGTAAAATATTTTTAAAATCTTTTGTATTTATTCGAAACCATTGATACTTTTAAAATCTTTTTGAAATCTTCTAAAAAAATTTTGGAATTCTTTAGAGTCTTTGAAATTCTTAAAATCTGTTTGAAATATGTTGAAATCTTATAAAAAAAATTAAATCTTCAGGAAATTTTTGAAATACTTGTAAAATCTTTTTTAATCTATAAAGTGTTTTGAAATCTTCAAAAACCTCTTGTACTTTTTGAAATCTTGAAAATTCTTTAAAAATTTTGAAATCCTTGTGAATTTTTAACAATATTTATAATATCTTTCTGAAATGTTTGTAATCATTTGAAATCATTGAAACATCAAAAATCTTTTGTAATTTTTCAAAAATCATCTGAAAAAAATATTGAAATCTTTACAAAATCTTCAAAATACTTGTAAAATCCTTCTTTGATTTTTGAAGTGTTTTGAAATCTTCAAAAAAAAGTGTACTTTTTGAAATTTCAGAAATTCTTGAAATCTTTTGAGATCCTCATGAATTCTTAAAAATATTAGTGAAATATTTTCAAAATCTTTCGTATTCGTTTGAAATCATTAAACGATTCAAAATCTTTTTGAAATCGTGTGCACTTGTGCAATCTTTCTTTAGCCTATGAATTTTTTTTTAATTTTTAAAATCTTGTGTACTTTTTGGAATCTTGAAAATTCTTATAATCTTTTGAAATCCTCATGAATTCTTAAAAATATTTGTAAAATCTTTTTAAAACTTTTTTATTCGTTCGAAACCATTGACACTTTTGAAATCTTTTTGAAATTTTCTGAACAAATTGTTGAATCCTTTCGAATCTTTGAAATTCTTAAAATATTTTTTGAAATATGTTAAAATCTTCTAAAAAATTTTAATCTTCATGAAATTTTTGAAATACTTGTAAAATCTTTTTTAATCTATGAAGTGTTTTGAAATCTTTAAAAACCTGTTGTTCTTTTTGAAGTCTTCAAAATTATTAAAACCTTTGGAAATCCTTATGAATTTTTGAAAATATTTATGAAATTTTTCTGAAATGTTTGTAATCATTTAAAATCATTAAAGAATTAAAAATCTTTTTGTAATGTTTTAGAAGTCTTCTAAACATATTTGCAATCTAATCAAAATCTTCGAAATACATGTAAAATCCTTCTTGATCTTTGAAGTGTTTTTAAATCTTCAAATTAAGTGTACTTTTTGAAATCTTATAAATCCTTGAAATCTTTGGAGATCCTTATTAATTCTTAAAAATATTTGTGAATTGATGAAGGAAGTTGATGAGCAGATGTTGAATATCCAGAACAAGAACAGTTCCTACTTCTTTGAAATCTGGTGTACCTTTTGAAATCTTGAAAATTCTTAAAATCTTTTAAAATCCTTTTGAATTTTTTAAAATCTTTGTAAAATATTTTCAAAATCTTTTGTATTCGTTCGAAACCATTGACATTTTAAAAATCTTTTTGAAATCTACTAAAAAACTTTTGGAATCCTCTAGAGTGTTTGACATTCTTAAAATCGTTTTGAAATATGTTAAAATCTTCTAAAAAAATTCAAATCTTTATGAAATTTTTGAAATATTTTGAAATCTTTTTTAATTTATAAAGTGTTTTAAAATCTTTAAAATCCTGTTGTACTTTTAGAAATTTTGAAAATTCTTAAAATCTTTTGAAATCCTTATGAATTATTAAAAATATTTATAAAATCCTTCTGAAATGTTTGTAATAAATTAAAATCATTAAAACTTTAAAAATCTTTTTGTAATGTTTTAAAAATCTTCTGAAAATATTTGCAATCTTTCTAAAATCTTCGACTTGTAAAATCCTTCTTTGATCTTTGAAGTGTTTTTAAATCTTCAAATGAGTGTTTTTTTTTAAATCTTATAAATTTTTGAAATCTTTTGAGGTCCTTATGAATTCTTAAAAATATTTGTGAAACATTTTAAAAATTTTTCGTATTCGTATGAAATCATTACAATATTCAAAATTTTTTTGAAATCTTTTTAAAAAATTTGTAAGTCAATTAGAGACTTTGATATTTTCAAAATCTTTTGTAATCCTTCTGAATTCTTCTATATATTTGTGAAAGCTTCCTTAAATATTTTGTATTTATTTAAAATCACTAAAATAATTTAAATATTTTTTAAATATTTTTTAATCTTTTAAACCAATTCGAAATTTTTATAAAATCTTTAAAATGCTTGTGAAATCTTTTTTTAACCTATGAAATTTTTTAAAATCTTTAAAATCTGGTGTACTTTTTGGAATCTTGAAAATTCCTGAAATCTTTTAAAATCCTTATGAATTCTTGAAAATATTTGTAAAACATTCTCAAAATCTTTCGTATTCGTTTGAAATTATTGAAACATTTATAATCTTTTTTTAAATCTTCTAATGAAATTTGTAAATCGTTTAAAGTCTTTGATATTTCTAGAATATTTGAAAATCCTTCTGAATTTTTTGATCTATTTGTGAAAGCTTCCTTAAATATTTCGTATTCATTTAAAATCACTGAAATACCCCAAATCTTTTTTAAAGCTTTTTAAATCTTTTGAACCAATTAAAAATCCTCATGAAATCTTTGAAATACTTGTGCAATCTTCCTTTAACCTATGCTATTTTTTTAAATCTTTGAAATCTGGTACACTTTTCATAATCTTGAAAATTCTTTAAATCTTTCAAAATCCTTATGAATTCTTAAAAATATTTGTGAAATATTTTCCAAATCTTTCGTATTTATTTTAAATCATTAAAACTTTTGAAATCTTTTTGAAATCTGTTTAAAAAATTTGTGAATCGTTTAAAGTCTTTGATATTTCTGTGATCTCGTAAAATCCTTTTGAATTTTTCGATATATTTGTGAAATCTTTCTTAAATATTTTTTATTCATTTAAAATCACTTGAATGTTCCATATCTTTTATAAAGCTTTTTAAATCTTTTAAACCAATTTGAAGTCTTTCTAATATCCTTAAAATACTTGTGCAATCTTGTTTTAACCTATGCTATTTTTTCAAATCTTTAAAATCTGGTGTACTTTTTAGAATCTTGAAAATTCTTGAAATCTTTTAAAATCTTTATGAATTCTCAAAAATATTTGTAAAACATTTTCAAAATCTTTCGTATTCGTTTGAAATCATTAAAACATTTCAAATCTTTTTTTAAATCTTCTAAAAAATTTTGTAAATTGTTTAGAGTCATTGATATTTCTGGAATTTTTTGAAATCCATCTGAATTCTTCGATATATTCGTAAAATCTTTCTTAAATATTTTGTATTCATTTGAAATCACTAAAATATTCCAAATCTTTTTTAAAGTTTTTAAATCTTTTAAACCACTTTAAAATTTTTTTTAAATCTTAAAAATACTTAGGCAATTTTTCTTTCACTTATGGAATTTTTTTAAATCTTCGAAATCTGGTGTACTTTTTGGAATTTTGAAAATTTTTTAAATCTTTTGAAATCTTTATAAATTCTTAAAAATATTCATAATATATTTTTGAAATCTTTTGTATTCGTTTGAAACCATTGACACTTTTTGAATCTTTCTGAAATCTTCTAAAAAAATTTTGGAATCCTTTAGAGTCTTTGAAATTCTAAAAATCTTTTTGAAATATGTTGAAATCTTTTTAAAAAATTCAAATCTTCATGAAGTTTTTGGAATACTTGTGAAATCCTTTTCAATCTATGAAGCGTTTTGAAATCTTTAGAAACCTGTTGTACTTTTTGAAATCTTGAAAATTCTTAAAATCTTCTAAAATCCTTATGAATTTTTTAAAATATTTGTAAAACATTTTCAAAATTTTTCGTATTCGTTTGAAATCATTCAAACATTCAAAAGTTTTTTTTAAATCTTCTAAAAAAATTTGTAAATCGTTGAAGAGACTTTGATTTTTTTTTAATCTTTTATAATACTTTTGAATTCTTTGATATATTTGTGAAAGCCTTCTTAAACATTTCGTATTCATTAAAAATCACTGAAATATTCCAAATCTTTTTTTAAACCTTTTGAATCTTCTAAACCAATTTGAAATCTTTATAAAATTTAAAAAATACGTGGGCAATCTTTATTTAACCTATGCAATTTTTTTAAATCTTTGAAATCTGGTGTACTTTTTGGAATTTTGAAAATTTTTGAAATCTTCTGAAATCCTTATGAATTCTTAAGAATTTTTGTAAAATGTTTTCAAAATATTTTGTATTTGTTTAAAACCATTGACACTTGTGAAATCTTTTTAAAATCTTCTAAAAAATTTTTGGAATCTTTTAGAGTCTTTGAAATTCTTAGAATCTTTTTGAAATATGTTGAAATCTTATAAAAAAAATTCAAATCTTCATTGAATTTTTTATATACTTGTAAAATCTTTTTTAATCTATGTAGTGTTTCAAATTTTTAAAAACCTGTTGTACTTTTTGTAATCTTGAAAATTCTTGTAATCTTTTGGAATCATTAAAACGTTAAAAATCTTGTTGTAATGTTTTAAAAGTCTTCTAAAAATATTTCAAATCTTCACAAAATCTTCGAAATACTTGTAAAATCCTTCTTTGATCTTTAAAGTGTTTTTAAATTTTCAAAATTAGTGTACTTTTTGAAATCTTAGAAATTCTTGAAATCTTTTAAGATCCTTATAAATTCTTAAAAATTTTAGTGAAATATTTTCAAAATCTTTCTAAAATCTTCTAAAAAATTTGTAAATCGTTTAGAGTCTTTGATATTTCTAGAATCTTTTGAAATCCTTCTGAATTCTTTGATATATTTGTGAAATCTCTTTTAAATATTTTGTATTTATTTAAAATCACTAAAATATTTTAAATCTGTTTTAAATCTTTTTAAATCTTTGGAAACAATTTGAAATCTTTATAAAATCTTTAAAATACTTGTGAAATCTTTCTTCGACCTATGGAATATTTTTAAATCTTTGAAACTAATGTACTTTTTAAAATCTTGAAAATTCCTAAAAAATTTTTAAATCCTAATGCATTTAAGAAAATATTTAATTAAACCTTACTTAAATTTTTCGTATTGATTTGAAACCATTAAACTTTTAAAATTTTTTCAAAATTTCTAAAAAAATTTTGAAATCCTTAGGAGTCTTTGAAATTCTGAAAATCTTTTTGAAATCTTTTGAAACCTTCTTAAAAAATTCAAACCTTTATAAAATTGTTGAAATACTTGTGAAATATATTTTAATCCATGAAGTGTTTCAAAATCTTTCAAACCTGTTGTACTTTTTAAAATCTTAAAAATTCTTACAATCTTTTGAAATCCTAATGAATTTTTAAAAATATTTATGAAATCTTTCTGAAATGTTTGTAATCATTTGAAATCATTAAAACATTAAAAATATTTTTCAAATGTTTTAAAATCTTCTGAAAAGATATAAAATCTATACAAAATCTTCAAAATACTTGTAAAATCCTTCTTTAATCTTTAAAGTTTTTTTAATACTTCAGAATACGTGTACTTTTTGAAATCTTAGAAATTTTTTAAATCGTTTGAAATTCTTATTATTTCTTAATAATATTTGAAAAATATCATCGAAATCTTTTATATTTGTTTGAAATCATTAAAATATTTAAAATCTTTTTGAGATCTTCTCAAAAAAATTTTAAATCGTTTAAAGTCTTTGATATTTCTAAAATCCTTCTGAATTATTTGATATATATGTAAAATCTTTCTTACATATTTTGTATGCATTTGAAATCACTCAAATATTTTTAATATTTTTTTAATCTGTTCAAACCTTCTTAAACAATTAAAAATCTTCATAAAATCTTTAAAATACTTGTAAAATCATTCTTTGACCTGTAAAGTATTTTTAAATCTTTGAAATCTGGTGTACTTTTCGAAATCTTAAAAAAATTTTAAATCTTTTTAAATCATAATAAATTTTTAAAAATCTTTGTAAAACCTCTTTTTAATCTTTTGTATCCGTTTCAAACTGTTGAAACTTTTAAATTCTTTTTAAAATTTTCTAATAAAACTTTCAAATCCTTAAGAGTCTTTAAAATTCTTGGAATTTTTTCGAAATCTTTTAAAATCTTCTAAAGAAATTCACATCTTCATTCAATTTTTGAACTACTTGTAAAATATTTTCTAATCCATGAAGTGTTTTGAAATCTTTAAAACCTGTTGTACTTTTTAAAATCTTTAAGAATATCGAAATCTTTTGAAATCCTTATAGATTTTTAGAAATATTTAGAAATCTTTCTGAAATATTTGTATTCATTTGAAATCATTGAATCATTAAAAATATTTTTGAAATTAAAAAAAAAAATTTTAATCGTTTAAGGGCTTTGAAGTTCTTAAAATCTTTTTAAATTCTTATGAATTTTTTGTCGTATTTGAGAAATCTTTCTTAATCTTTTGTATTCGTTTAAAATCATTGAAACGTTTTCAATATATCAAAATCTTGTGAAATCTTTTTGAAAAATTATAAATCTTCATAAAATCTTTGTAATACTTGTTAAACTTTTTTTTAATCTACGAAGTGTTCTTAAATCTTTGAAATCTGATGTGATTCTTAAAATCTTAATAATTCTAAAACTCTTCTGAAATCATCATGAATTAAAAAAATATTTGTGAAATTTCTCTGACATCTTTTGTATTTGTTTGAACTCATTAAAACATTAAAAACCTTTTTAAAATATTTTTAAAAAATTACACATGATAATATTTTTGGAATCGCTTAAAACCTTTGAAATTTTTGAAATCTTTTGAAATCCTCATGAATACTTTAAAATATTTGTAAAATCTCTCTCAAATTTTTTCCATCCACCTGGAATCATTCGAAAATTCGAAATCTTTTTAAAATCTTTAGAAATCTTTATAAAATATTTGAAATATATTTTAAATCTTTTTTTAATTTTTGATTTTTATTAAAACATTAAAGTATGGTATACTTTTTGAAATCTTAATAATTTTTGAAATCTTTTCGCTTTATTATGAATTTTCAAAAATATTTGTAAAACCTTTCTAAAATCTTTTGTATTCACTTAAAATCATTTAAACATTAAAAATCTTTCGAACAGGTAAAATATAGTAACCTTTTTAAAATCTTCAAAATTCTTTAAATCTTCTGAAATCCATACAAATTTTTTGTGAAATCTTTTTGAAATCTTGTGTATTATTTTGAAATCATTAAATTATTTTAAATCCTTACGAACTCTTTAAAATATTTTCTAAATTTTTCTTCAATCTTTTTCTTTTATTTTGAATGATTGAAACATTAAAAATCTTTATGAAATCTTGAAAATTCTTATCTTTTGAAATCCCTATAAATTTTTTGAAATATTTGTGGAATCTTTCTGAAATGTTTTGTATTCATATAAAACGATTGAAACATTTTATATATTTAAAAAAATTTAAAAATTCATAAAATCTTTTGAAATCCCTATGAAGCCTCTTAAATAGTTGCGAAATCTTTCTGAAATCTTTTGTATTTGTTCAAAATTACTGAAATATTCAAAAACATCGTAAAATCTTCTGAAATATTTTTGAAAAATTTTAAATCTTTATAAAATCTTTGTAATACTTGTGAAACCTTTTTTCAATCTACGAAGTGTCCTCAAATCTTTAAAATCTGATGTGATTTTTAAAATTTTTTTAATTTCTGAACTCTTCTAAAATCACCATGAATTAAAAAAATATTTGTGAAATTTTTCTGAAATCTTTTGTATTTGTTTGAAATTACTGAAATATTCAAAAACATTGTAAAATTATCTAAAATATTTTTGAAAAATTTTAAATCTTTAAAAAATCTTTGTAATACTTGTGAAACCTTTCTTCAATCTACGAAGTGTTCTTAAATCTTTGAAATCTGATGTGATTTTAAAAATCTTAAAAATTCTTAAACTCTTCTGAAATCATCATGAATTGAAGAGATATTTGTGAAATTTTTCTGAAATCTTTTGTATTTTTTTAACTCATTAAAACATTTAAAACCTTTTTAAAATCTTTTGAAAAAATTTTACATGATAATATTTTTGAAATCGCTTAAAACCTTTGAAATTCTTGAAATCTCTTGAAATCCTCATGAATACTTTGAAATATTTGTAAAATCTTTTAAAAATCTTTTTTATCCACCTGGAATCATTAGAACATTCGAAATCTTTTTGAAATCTTTTGATTTTTCAAGAATATTTGTGAAACCTTGCTTAAATCTTTTGCATTTGTTAAAAATGATTAAAAAAATTCAAAATTTTACAAAACTGGAATACTGTAGCCTTTTTGAAATCTTTACAATTCATTAAATCTTCTGAAATCCATACACATTTTTGGTGAAATCTTTTTAAAATCTTGTGTATTCTTTTGAAATCACTAAAATATTTGAAATCCTCACAAACTTTTTGGAATATTTTTAAAATCTTTTTAAAATTTTTCTTATTTATTTGAAATAATTGAAACATTACAAATCTTTTTTTAAATCTTGAAAATTCTTATTTTTTGAAATCCCTATAAATTCTTTGAAATATTTTTGGAATCTTTCTGAAATGTTTTGTATTCATATAAAACGATCAAAACATTTCAAATAATTATAAAATCCTAAAAATTTATAAAATCTTTTGAAATCCCTATGAAGCCTTCAAAATAACTGCGAAATCTTTCTTTAATCTTTTGTATTCGTTTGAATTCAAAAACTTTGTAAAATCTTCTGAAATATTTTGTTAATTTTCATGTCTTGCTATATCTTTGAAACTTTTATAAATATTTAAAATCTGTTGTACTGTTTAAAATCTTGAAAATGTTTGAAATCTTTTGAAATCCCTATGAATTCTTTGAAATATTTGTGTAATATTTCTAAAATCTTTTGCATTATTTTGAAATCACTGTAAAATTAAAAAACTTTGTAAAATCTTTTTAAATCTTTTGAAAATTTTTTTAATTTGTAAAAATTTTTGAAATGTCTTGTAATCTTCGAAATATTTAAGAAATTTTTGTAAAATCCTTTCAATCCAGTGAACATGCCTTTTTTAAATTTTTTAAATCCTTAAAAGCCTTAAAGTGTTTCTAAATGTTTACAATCCTTTTGAATATTTTGAAATGCTCAAAAATATTTTCTAACCTTTTGAAATCTGATGTACGCTTAAAAACCGATTGGCGGTATAATTTGTAAGTTATGTATCACCAAAAAATTTATATTTTAACATTCTATATTAGCAAGTCCCTTATATTTAAAATTTAACTATCTCACTATATAATTTTGAATTAAAATCCTTCAGAATTTCAAAATTCTAAAAAATAATTAGAAACCAAATATTTCTAAAGTATCTTTTCCATTTTTCAAGCCCATTTTGAAAGAATTTTTAAAAAAATTCAATAATTTTTAATTTGATAATGTCCTAGATTGGACATTCCAAACCCAATGCCTAAAATTACTTTTTCTTAAATAATTTTAAGTTTCAATTTGAAATAAGAATCAGAGAAATCTCGTTTCACATTTGCATATAATTATTCATTTGTATATACAGACTGCCTGAAAAATAACGAAACACCTAAATAATTTTGCAGGTAAAATATTTGTTCAAAGAGCCAAGGTCATCCTTGGAGTAGCTTTTAACGAGGAATCTAGTGGTGACCTTTAATTCGACCTTGAGCTTGACCTTCAAGGTCATTTCAAGGTCAGCTTTGTTTATTTAGTTAAGAACCCCTATTTTTGATAACGGCAATCGAAAGAACGGAAAATTTTACGTTCAAAAATGTACTCAGGTCAGGGTAAAGGATGACCTTAAACCCATTTGAAACCAAATTTGACCTTGAAATAACCTTGAAGGTCAAGCTCAAGGTCAAATTAAAAATCATAACTGGATTCCTCGATTAAAGTTACTCCAAGAATGACCTTGGCTTTTTGATAAAATATTTTACCTGGAAAATTATTAAGTTGTTTCGTTACTTCTTGGATACCCTGTATAAGAGTAAAATATTGCTATTAATTAATAATAATATTGCAAACTTATAATTAATAATAATTTGATGACACTGTAGTTCTTATTTTCTCAATAGGTTTATTCCGGCTTAACATTTTCCCTTGTTTTCCCAACCAATTAGAAAGAGAGTAATAATTACAACCCTCTATTGTTTCTATTTTCTCAAATGCTTTATCCGGCTTAACATTTACCCTGTTTTCCCAACCGGGTAGGAAGAAAGTAATAATTATGAGACTTCTAGAGGGAAAAATAATAAGAAAAATCTTGATTTGTAAGACTGAAGAGAACGATAATCCTGGCTCGAAGTCATCATCAGAATCTAGAGCATCTGTGTAGGACAAAGGGGTGTTCAGCAAATTGTGGTGGATCTCTCATACAAGTTTTTACCTTCTACACTCATCAAAAAGTTTTTCTCAAACTCGCACAGTCCTCTATTCACTTCACCTTAATTTAACCCAATTAAGCCGGAGTTATCAGCTTAGTTCTGATTACCCCTAAACTCGTACCAAATTCTGCACAAACGACCCTACAATTT
>JAUELO010241065.1:0-15726 GCA_032357855.1 Amphibolips quercusostensackenii | reverse complement strand
TATATATACAGTTGAATAGGTGATTCTTAACTAAACAATATAAATTTTTAACCAAAATTGAGAAGGAAAATTTACAGTAACCAAAATAATTTTCTACTAAAATTCTGCTTGACAAAATAGTCAAATTTTTAACCAAAGTGATGAATTTTCAACTAAAATAGTGAATCTGCAACCCAAAAAAAATGAATTTTCCACAAAGTAGTTCAGCTTTTAACCAATTAATTTATATTTTTCAAACACAAATTTTTAACAAAATAGTTTAATTTTATACGAAAAAAATGAATTTTTAACTGAAATAATGAATTTTCAACTCGAAAAAAAATTAATTTTCAACAACGTAATTCAACTTTTTACCCATAAGTTACATTTCTAAACCAAAAATATGAAATTTTCATTAAATAAAGATTTTTAGTTATTAAAGAAGAAAGTTCATTTTAGTTATAGAACTTCTAATTTCATAACAAAAAAATAAATAAATTCTTGACGAAAAATATGATTGTTAATATTTCAACCGAAGAGAAAACGAATTTGCAACGAAGTGAATTTATTTTCTACAAAAAAAGACAAATTTTGAAAAAATATATGAATTTTCAAAGAAATTATTAAAAAACAATAAACCAATCAATGAAAATTAAAAAGAAGAAGTTAAATTTTCAGTACTAAAATTTATTTTTACAGAAAACCGAATTATCAACAATAAAATAAAATTTTAAACCAAAGAGATGAATTTTCAACTGAAATAATAAATCCTCAACATAAAAAAAAATTTATTTTTAACAACGCAATTTAACTTTTCACCTAGAAGTTGAATTTTTAAACCAAAAGTATGAAATTCTCAATAAAGATTTTTCGTTAATAAAAAAAAAGTTCATTAAAGTTATAAACTTTGAACTTTTTAACAGAAAAACAAAATAAATTCTTAACGAAAAATAAAATAGTTGATATTTCAACTAAAAAGAAAACGAATTTTCAACAAAGTAGATTTATTTTCTACCGAAAAAGAAAAATTTAAAAAAATAAATGTCAAACAAATTGATTAGAAAAATTAACCAATAAATACAAGCCATAAAGGAAGAAGTTAAATTCTCAGTAAAAACATTTATTTATAACAGAAAAACGAATTTTCCACAATAAAGTCAAATTTTAAACCAGAGAGATGAATTTTCAGCTAAAATAATGAACCTCCTAACAAAAAAAAAAATTTTATATAGTAGTTTAATTGTTAATAAAAAAAAAAACAATTTTTAACAATAAAGGCGAATTTGTTTTTAGAAAAGTTTAATTTTCAAACCACAAATATTAATTTTTTTACCAAGAGACAAATTTTCAATAAAGTTGTTAAATTTTTTACCAAAGAATGAATTTTAAACTCAAGTAATAAATCTTAGACCTGAAAAAAAATTATTTTTTATAAAAGACTTTAACCTATTACTCGAAATTTGAACTTTGCTATCAAAAATACGCATTTTCAATTAATAAAAATTTTTCAGTTAATGAAGAAAAAATTTATTGAAATTGTTATACTTTAAAATTTATAACCCGAAAAATGAATTCTCAACGAAAATTATAATAGAGGATATTTCAAAAACAAACAAAAAAACGAATTTGCAACCAAGTGCATTATTTCTTTAATAAAAAAGATAAATTTTTAAGAAATTTATGATATTTCATATAAATGATAAAAAAAATAATAAAAGAAGATAAATTTGTCTAAAAAGATCAGTTTTCAGCCAAAAATAAAAAAGTTAAATTTTCAGTAAAAAAAAGAAATTATTTTTTGCAAAAAAAAAACTAATTTACAACAACATGGTCAAATTTTTAACTAAAGAGATGAATTTCAACTACAATAATAAATCTTCAAACTAAAAAAATGAATTTCTGATGAAGTAGTTTAACTTTAAACCAAAAAAGACCAATTTTCAACAAAAAGGCTCTTTCTTACCAAAAAATTAGATGTTTTAACCGCAAATATTAATTTTTTCATCAAAAGACAAATTTTCAACAAAAATCATGACTCTTCAACATATAAAGTTAATTTTGAACAAATTAATTCAACTTTCAAAAAAGAGGAAATTTCGACCTAGAAGTTGAATTTTTCATCACAAAAGATGAATTTAAAAATGAAGATTTTTTAGTAAATACAGATAAACTATTTAATACAAATTGTTCAACTTTCAAGCTAAAAGACGAATTTTCTGTACAAAATTTGAATTTTCAACCCGGAAATATGAATTCTGAAGTACAAAGATGATTTTCGAACAACAAAATTGCATTTCCAACTGAAAAAGGGGAAAAAAACCCAGAAGTTGTAAGGCGCTCGAGCTCGAGCTCGTTGCTCAGCGGGGCAAGGTGACGCTCAACCGGAGGCTACTGTATACATAAAAAAAATTAATTCAAATTTTTTTTTAAGATACGTACTTTAAAGAAGGAGAAAAAATTTCTCAAACTTTTTTGCCTTTTATTTTTAAATTTATTTTCAAATTGTTCTCAAAGAAGGAGTATAGTTTTAAAAATTGACCTCTACTTTGTTTTCTATAAACAAATTAGTAAGAAGTTTTTACAGAAGTATAACAAATATAATTTAAAAATCACGAATTTATACAAGAAACATTCTTCTAAGTACATTTAATATGCGTTTCTTTTGTTTTTTATTAAACAAATTTGTAACCATTTTCATACTTACAAAAAATTGTTCGCAATTGAATATGTATTAATGTGGCTTCTCAGATATTGTTCATTTAAAAAAATTCTTAAACATGGTGGTGCGGAATAAATTTTATAAGTCACGGAACACAGTAGCCTCCGGTTGAGCACCACAACGCTTGGCCGAGCTTCGAACTCGAGCTCGAGCGCCTTACAATAGGAAGGGTGAGCTAAGCCTCCAGGTATGATACAGTACCCTGACACAGTCTTAAGTCAATCATCGTAATCTTTGTGAAATCTATTTGACATCTTTGAAATAAAAAATTAATAGTTAATCAAATGATTAAAAAATTAATTTTTGACCAAAAAAGAAGAATTTTTAATGAAATAGTTAAATTTCTAATCAAAGAGATGCATTTTCAATGAAAGTGGTGAATCTTCAACCAAAAAAATTAATTTTCAACAGAAGACTTTAACTTTGAATCAAGTAGTTGAAATTTTAACAAAAAAATCATTTTTAACTACAAAAAGAATTTTTAACAAAAAAAAAATAGTTACATTTGCAGTTAAAAAAATAATTTTCAGCCAAATACATGGATTTTCAACTAAAATGATGAAATATTTAAGTAAAATAGTTGAATTTTCAACCAAAGAATTAATTTTTAACCAAAAAGATAAATTTAAAAAAAAATGATAAATCATTTAACCAAATTCATGAAGTTCCAACTATAAAAGATCAAACTTTCAACCAAAAATTAAATAGTTACATTTTCAATCAGAAAAATTAATTTTCAATCAAAGAAATGAATTCTATACTGAAAGTATGTAAGATTAAACTGTATTAGTTAAATTTTCAGTTAAAAAATAAATGTACGATAAAGAAATAAATTCTCAACAAAATATTTCAATCTTAAACTAAATGAGTTAAATTTTCAACAACAAAAAATAAATTTTTAACCAAAATGATAAATTTTGAACTAATAAAAACGAATTATTTCACAAAACTGAACTTAACTAAACTAAAAAAGATAAATTTTCAACTAAAAATTAAATAGTTAGATTTTTAATTTAGAAAATTAACTTTTAACCAAAGAGATGAAGTTTTAACTTTAATGATGTAATATCAGACTAGATTAGTTTAATTTCCAGCTACAGAAATTAATTCACAATAAAAAAAAAATTCCAATAGAGGAGTTCAATTTTCAACTGAAAGTGTTAAAATTTCAATTAAAAAAATTAATTATTGAACAAAAAAACGAATTTTCAAAAAAATGATTGAATTTCTAAACAAGGCGATGAATTTTTAACTAAAATGTTGAATCTATAACCAGGAAAGTAAATTTTTAACAAAAATAAAATAATGATATTTCACTAAAAAAAACAAAGTTTTAACTAAGAAAATTAATTTTCTACCAAAAAAATAGAAATTTTATATCTTTAATTTTTGAATTTTCAACAAAATAATTGAATTTCAAATCAAATAGTTAAATTTCCAACTAAATAAAGTTTTCAACCAAAAGTGGAATAGCTAAATATTCAGTTTAAAAATTAATTTCAAAAAAGTCGAATTTTTAACTAGTCAAATTCAACAAAAAATGAAATAGTTACATTTTTAGTTTAAGGGATTAATTTTTATCAAAAATACAAATTTCTACCAGTTAAAATAAAAAAAAATTATTTTTTCAACAAAAGAGTTGAATCCACAGACAAAAAGATGAATTTTTAAAAAATAAGATGAATTTTCCATCCAAAAAGACAGCTTTTCACAAAACTGTTAAATTTTTAAACAGTGGCATGTTCTACCAATAAAGTTAAATTTTTAACTAAATAGATAAATGTTAAAACAAAAAAGACGTATTTTCTAAAAAAAACATTGAATTTTCAACACAGAAATAAGATTTTTTTAACAAAAAATTTAATTTTCAAATGCATCGTTTAATTTTCTACCGCATTGTTGAATTTTTAAACCAAAAAGACGAATTTTATACGATGAAGTTGAATTTCCATTCCGAAGCGATGAACTCTAAACTGCAATGATAAATCTTTACAAAAAATTTTATTTTCAACCAAGTAATTAAACTTTCAATCAGGTAGTTAAATTTTTGTTGAAAAAAAAAATTATTCTTACGAAAATTGTAACTGACGATATTTTGACCAAAAAAGATTTTAACTCAAATCAAAAACAGTTAAATGCAATAAAAAAATATAAATTTTCAACAAAATATTTAAATTTTTAACAAAATAGTTGAATTTTTAACGAATAACATAGATTTTTAAATAAAATAGAAAATTTTGTTAACAAAATAGTTAAATTTTTAACTATAAATAATAAATTTTGAACTAGAAATTTACCAGTTAAATTTTTTGTTTAAAAAAATTTCATTTTCAACACAAAAAAAAAACAGATTTTCAACGAGATAGTTAAATTTTCATCTAAAGTCAAAAAATTAATTTTTCACCCAGAAAAAGTGTTTTTCTTTCTAAAAGCGTTCGAAATTCAACTATTTGGTTGAAAATTATTCATTTTTAGCATTTTGTTGCTCAAGTCTTTCAGGTATAAAAAATAATATTTTTGGTTGAAAAATTGAATTTGTGGCGAAAAATTTAACAATTCTGTTGAAAATCCTGTTTTTCTTTCGGTGAGAATTAATTTTCTTATCTTAAAATTTAACTATTCCATTTTTGGTTAAATATTGAAATTTCTAATTGCAAAATGATATTCTCTGATCAAAATTCATGTATTTTAATAATGCAATTTTTTTTTCGTAGAAAATTAATCTCCTGGGTCGGAAAATCATCCTTTTTGGTTAAAAGTGCAAATTCTTGATTCAAAATTAAACTTTTTCGGTTAGAGATTTTACTATTTTGTTAAAAATTTGTCTTTTTTTGCTTAAAAATTCCAAATTTTAGCAGAAAATTGGACTACATGCTTGGATAAACTTTTAACTGAAATGCCGGATCTTTAAACAAAAATCATTAATTTCTGAAAAAAGAGTTTCACTTTCTATCAAGTAGTTAAACTCTCAAAACAAGAAAATGAATCTTTAAAAAATACATGAATTTTATAATAAAATAAAAAAAAATTTTAATCAAATAATTGAATCTTCGAGTAAATATGAAATTTTTCACCAATATAGTCAAATATTCAACCAAATAGTTCATTTTCAGTAAAAAAATTATTGTTCAACCAGAAAAAAATTTGCTACAAAAAAGTTACATTTTCAACAAAAGCGATAAATTTTTTAATAAAATGATCAATTTTTAAACAAAAAAATAAACTTTTAAAGTAGATCAAGGTTCAAAAAAGATGAATTCCCAATAAAAAAGTAAAGTTAATGTTTTAACAAATAAAAAATTCAATTTGAAATCGAAAATAGTTATATTTAACCAAAAAAGGAATTTTTAACAACAGAGTACAAAAGGGAAATTTTTTACAAAACAGTGAAAATTTCAACCAGCAAATATGAATTTTCAAGGAAAAACTTCATTTTTTTAAAAAGAAATGTTTTTTTTTGAGATAAATAGTTTAATTTTTGACCAAATAGTGAAATGTTCTACTACTATAGCTGAATTTCCAACCAAAAAGATGATTTATCTTTATCAGTTTAAAATTCAACTCTATTTTTTCCTAATTTTTTTTTTTGTAAAATTTTAATCTTCTGCGTTAAAACAAAAACTTTTCGGTTAAAAATTTAACTTTTTAGGTGAATAGTGGACTCTTTTCCTGAATTTTTTTTTCAATTTATTATTTTAGTTAAAACCTCATTTCTTTGATTGTTGATTTTGTTGGAGATTCAACTGTTTTCTAAAAAAATATTTTTTTATTGTCGAATTCAACTGTCATTTATTTATAAGAAAACAATTAATCGGTTAGAATGTCAATTTTTATATTTTTCGTTAGAACCTAACCTTGTTTAACTAAAAATTAAACTACTTATATAAAATTTTTTTTTGTTACAAATAATTTTTTGTTTGTTTTTAAAGCTTTATAATTTCAGTTGAAAATTCAAGAATATTGTTGCAAATTAAATTATTTTGTGAAAAGTTCTACTGGTTTGTTACAAAAATCATCTTTTTGTTTTAAAATTAAACTGTTTTACTGAAAATTCGTCTTTCTTAATTAAAAATTTAGCTGTCTCATAAAAAATAGTCTTTTTGACTTTAAAATTGAAGTATGGGGTTCAAAATGTATGATTTGTTGATTGAAGTTAAATTGGTTATGTTTGAAAATTCAACTATTTGGTTAAAAATTTTAATATATTGTTTAAAATATTCGCTGTAAATTCTACTGTTTTGTAGAAAATTAATTTTTTTGTTGTTAAAAATTTTTGATTTTTATTGTAAATTTCTCTTTTTTAATTCAAACATTCAACGATGTGATCGATAATTCAACTATTTTGTATAAAATTTGACTAATTTGTTGAAAATTTAATTATTTTGTTGAAAAATAAACTATTTTGTTGGAAATTTAATTGTTCTGCTAAAAATTTAACTATTTTGTTAATAATAATTTGACTATTGCGTTTAAAATTAAACTATTTTCTTGAAAATTTTATTATTTTGTTACAAATTCAACTATTTCGTTAAAAATTTCATCATTTTGTTTAAAATTCTACTATTTTTTTAATACTTAATTATTTTGTAAAGAATTAACTTCTTTCTTCAAATTTAACTACATCGTTGAAACTTCCTCTATTTTGTTATAAAATAAATTATTTTGTGAGAAATCAAGCATTTTGTTTAAAATTCAACTATTTTGGTAGAAATTCAACTACTTTGTTAAAAATTTAATTAATTTGTTAAAAATTTAACTATTTCTTTAACATTAAATTATTTAGTAAAGAATCAACTATTTTCTAAGAAATTTAACTACTTCGTTAAAAATTCAAGTATTTTGTTAAAAATTAAATTATTATGTAAAAACTCAAGTATTTTGTTCAAAATTTAATTATTTTAATAGAAATCTAACTATTTTGTTGAAAATGAAAGTACTTTGTTGAAAATTTAACTATTTCTTTAACATCACATTTTTTTGTAAAGAATCAACTTTTTTTTTAAATTTGACTATTTTGCAAAAAATTAAGCATTTTATTCAAAATTTAATTATTTTGGTAGAAATTCAACTATTTTGTTAAAAATTGAACTGCTTTGTTAAAAATTTAAGTAATCTGTTAAAAATTCAACTATTACTTTAACATTAAATTTTTTTACAAAGAATGAACTATTTCCTAAAAAATTTAACTATTTCGTTGAAAATTCAAGTATTTTGTTGAAAATTAAATTATTTTGTAAAAAAATCAAGCATTTTGTTTAAAATTCAATTATTTTGGTAAAAATTCAACTATTTTGTTAAAAATTAAATTATTTTATAAATAATCAAATATTTTGTTAGAAATTTCATTATTTTGTTGAAAATTCAACTACTATGTTGGAATTTCAACTGTTTTGTTAAAAATTGAACTACTTAATTAAAAATCTAAGTTCTTTGTTAAAAATTCAACAATTTTTTGAAATTTGAGTTACTTTTTTAGAATCTCGACTATTTAGTTCAAAGTTAAATATTTTGTAGAAAATTTAGTTCTCACGTAAAAAATTTAACTATTTCGTTAATAATTTGATTATTTTGTTGAAAATTATACTATTTTTTCAAAAACTTTATTTTTTTTTTTATTAACCTGTTTTATTGAACGTTTGTGTTTTTGGATAAAAAACATTTTTTTTATTCAAAAATTCAATTCTTTGTTTAAAGATGCAACTGTTTGTACTTAAATTTTAATGTTTTTTGATTAAAAATTCAACGTACTTGAATAAAAGTTGAACTTCTTTGTTAAAAATTTTTTTTTTGTTTGTTGAAAATTTAACAATTTTGATAAAAATTCAATTATTCTGTTAAAAATTTTATTATTTTGTCAAAAATGTTATTATTTTGTTAAAAATGTTATTATTTTGTTACAGTTAAACTATTCTATTCGAAATCTAATTATTATACTAAAAATTGCCCTGTTTTGTTGCACATTTATCAATTTTGTCAATAATTGAATATTTTTTTGGGAAATGTAATTATTTTATTCAAAATTTAATTCTTTTGTTGAGCATTTAATAATTTTGTTAATAATCAAACTATTTTGTAGAGCATGTAATTATTTTGTTGAAAATTCAACTCTTTCGTTCAGAATTCAGTTATTTTATTAAAAATTCAACTAATTGGGTGAAAGTTGAACTCCTTTCGTAGAAATTAATTGTTTTGTTTGTTGAAAATTTAATTATTTTTTAAAAAACTCAACTCTTCCGTTGAAAATTAAATTTTTTAAATTTAATTTTGTTAAAAATGTAATTATTATGTTGAAAACTAAACTATTTTGTTCAAAATTTAATTGTTTTTAAAAAAATCACCTATTTTGTTAACATTTTAATTATTTTAGTAACAATTTAACTATTTTATAGAAAATTCCAAAATTTTGTAGAAAATCTCCCTGTTTTTTGAAAATTTAATAATTTTGTCAACAATTAAATATGTTGTTGCAAACTTAATTATTTTGTTAAAAATTCAACTCTCTTCTTGAAAATTTAACTGTTTAGTTGAGAATTCGTGTTTTGGATACAAGTTTGGTATTTTTTGCTTCAATTTTTTGTCTTTAATAAAAATTTAGTCTTTTTTGTTTGAAAATTCAACTATTTAGTTAAAAAAGCAACTGTTTGTGGTTGAAGTTTAATATCTTCTTTCGAAAATTCAACTTATTAAATAAAAGTTACTCTCCATTGTTAAAAATTTTTTTTTTTTTTTTAATTTTAATATTTTGTTAAAAATTCAACTCTTTCGTTAAAAATTTATTAATATTGTGATTTTCGTATTTCTCATTTTGTTAAAAATTTACCTGTTTTGTTGCAAATTCATGTTTTTGGATCAAAAATTAGTATTTTTGGCTTGAAAATTCGACTATTTAAAAAAATACAAAAAAAACTCGACCAAATCAGTTCTATTCAGTAAGAAAACCTTGACTGAGAGAATATAGGTTTTTATAATTAGTTAGCGTATATCTTATCGCATAGTGGCTAATTGGTTCTACGCACTAGCAGCGTAGAAAATGTTTTTTTTGTTGATAAGACTAAAATGTTAACAATTCTAATATTCTTCCATCGACAAAGTTTTTAAAACGCATATTATAAAAACGAGTGAGACACACCGTTTAAAGATGAATCACAGTTTTGTCATCAATTATGAATCAAAGAATAAATAACACGTCCGGTCTTTAAGTCATGGGAACTAATATTTTTTTAGAATGTATGCAAAGCAAATGTTGAACCTATTACAAGATTACTTCCTGTTTCCTAATTATATTTTTAAAAAACACTGAAGAATCTGGAAAAAAATTGATACAAAATCAATGTATAGGTACCATATTAAATTAATTATGAAACGATTAATATGGTAAGTCGAAATATATTTCATTGTCAAAAAAATACTCAAATTTTTAACCTAAAAAAATTTAATTTCCAATAAAAAAAATTGTAAACAAAATTCATGTATAGGTACTATATTGAATTCATTATAAAAAGAATTATATTTTAAGTAAAAAATATATTGCATTTTAAACAAAATACTTGCATTTTCCACCTAAAGAATTAATTTTCTGCTGAAAGATAATTATTTTCGATAAAAAGAATTCAACTTAACAGTTACATCAGCAACAAAAATTTGATCTTTCAATTAAAAGAGACGAATTTTTAACAAAATTGATGCATAGGTACCGTATTGAATTCATTATGAAATATTTAATATTTCAAGTCAAAATATAATAAATTTTTAAAAAAGACCAGAATTTTTCATCTTAAAAGAATTCATTTTCTACTAAAAAAAATTAATTTCCAATAAAAAACAGTTCCTAAACAAAATTAATGTAAAGGTATCATACTGAGTTAACTATGAAACGCTTAGTATTTCAAGTCGAAATATATTGCATTTTCAAAAAAATACTTCAATTTTTACCTAAAAAAATTTATTTTTTACTAACGAAGATTAATTTCTGATACAAACAAATTTTAAATTTAACAATGGAATCAACAACCAGTATTTAAGTTTTAAAGCCAGAAAGACGGATTTTTAACAAAGTTAATGTCCAGATACCATATTGAATTCATTATGAAAGGCTCAATATTTCAATTTGAAATATATTACATTTTCAACAGAACACTTAAATTTTTTAAATAAAAAAATTAATTTCTTACTAAAAAAAAATAATTTCTAATTAAAGAAAAGGTTTTTCAGCAAATGTTATGTATAGGTACCATATCGAATTCATTGTAAAACACTAACTATTTCAAGTCAAGATATAATTTGCATTAGCAACAAAATAATTTAATTTTCCACCTAAAAACAAAAAACGATTTTCTGCTATAAAAAATTGATTAAAAAAAAATATAAGGAAACAATTGCATAAGGAATCAAATTTTAAACTTTCAAGCAAAAAAGACGAAGTGACAACAAAATTAATGTACAGTTACTATATAGAATTCATCGTGGAGCGCTTGATATTTTAAGTTAAAAAATATTGCATTTTCCACAAAATATTTAAATCTTTCATCGGGAAAATTAGTTTTCTACTTAAAAAGATAAATTTTTAATTAGAAAGAAAGTTTGAACGAAAGAGTTGCATAAACAATCAAAAT
The DNA here is from genome assembly GCA_032357855.1 of Amphibolips quercusostensackenii. Taxonomy (NCBI): domain Eukaryota; kingdom Metazoa; phylum Arthropoda; class Insecta; order Hymenoptera; family Cynipidae; genus Amphibolips; species Amphibolips quercusostensackenii. The sequence goes on along the minus strand of JAUELO010241065.1, from coordinate 4,416 downwards.
TTTAACTTCTAAGCAAAAGAGACGAATTTTCAACAAAACTAATGTATAGGTGCCATATTGAATCCATTATGAAACGCTATACATTTAAAGTTGGAATATAATTTGCATTTTCCACATAATAATTGCATTTTATAACTAAAAGAAAGTCAATTTAAAAAAAAATGTATTTTCAATAAAAATAAAACGAATTATAATTAATGCAAAAATATATTGCATTTTTTTAAAAATACTTGCATTTTCCAAATAAAAAAATTAATTTTGTACTAAAAAAGATTAATTTCCAATTTAAAAATATTTGTAAACAAAAGTTGTGTATAGGTACCATACTGAATTTATTGTGAAAAGCTTTATATTTCAAGTCGAAATATATTTCATTATCAACAAAATACTTCAATTTTCTACCTAAAAAAATAATCTTCTGCTAAAAAAGATTAATTTATAATAAAGAAAAAAGTTTTTAAGCAAAATTTATGTATAGGTACCATATAGAATTCATTATGAAACGCTAAACATTTCATGTCAAAATATATTACATTTTTAGCAAAATACATGAAATTTAGGCTAAAAAAATTAATTTTCTACTAAAAAGAATTAATTCTCTAATAAAAAGAGTAATTTTTAATAAAAAAGAAGGTTTTAATCAACTATTTGCATCAGTAAACAAAATTTAAACTGTTAGGCAAAAAAGACAAATTTTCAACGAAATTAATGTATAGGTACCATATCCAATTCATTGTAGAACACTTGATACTTCACATCGAAATATTTTGTATTTTCCACAAAATATTTGAATCTTCCATCGGAAAAATTATTTTTCTACTAAAAAAAATTATTTCTCGATCAAAAAGAAAGTTCAAACCAAATAGTTGCATCAACAACCAAAATTTGAGCTTTTAAGCAAAAGAGACGAATTTTCAAGATAATTAACGTATAGGTACCATATTAGATTCATTATAAAACAAATTATATTTTCTTGCAAAAATATATTGCATTTCCAAAACAATACTTGCATTTTTCACTTGAGAAAATAGATTTTCCACTAAAAAAAATTAATTTTCAATTCAAAAATTTTTGTAAACAAAAGTTATGTATAGGTACCGTATTGAATTTATTATGAATCGCTTGAATTTCAAGTCGAAATATATTGCATTATCAACAAAATACTTGAATTTTCTACCTGAAAAAAAAATTCTCTTCAAAAGAGATTAACTTTCAATAAAAAAAAAGTTGTTGAGCAAAAGTTATGTATAGGTACCATATTGAATTTAGTATGAAACGCTAAACATTTTAAGTAAAAATTTAATTTGCATCTGCAAAAAAATAATTTAATTTTCTACCTAAAAAAAAAATGTCTACGAAAAAAAATGAAATTAGAAAAAGTTCAAGTAAACAGTTGCATTTGAAATCAAATTTCGAACTTTTAAGGAAAAAAAAGAAGTCCCCATGAAATTAATGCAGGTGCCATTTTGAATTCATTATAAAACGAATTATATTTCATGGAAAAATATCTTTTGCATTTAAAAATAAGCATTTTTCACATAAAAATTAATTTTCTACTAAAAAAGAATTATTTCCAATTTAAAAAGGATTTGTAAACAAAAGTTATGTGCAGGTACCATATTGAATTTATTATGAAACTCTTAACGTTTTAAATCAAAATCTATTTCATTTTTAACATCATACTTAAATTTTTTGCCTAAAAAAATAATAACTTTCTACTGAAAAAGCTTATTTTTCAATAACGAAGAAAGTTTTAACTGAACAGTTGCATCAGCAAATATAATTTGCACTTTTGAGCAAAAGAGACGAATTTTCAACAAAATTAATGTATAGGTATCATATTGAATTCATTATGAAACGAATTATATTTCATGCAAAATATATTGAATTTTTAAAAAAACTACTTGCATTTTTTACATAAAAAAATTGTTTTTGTACTTAAAAAGATTAATCTTAAATTTAAAAAAGTTTGTAGACAAAAGTTATGTATAGGTACCATATTGAATTCATTATAAAACGAATTATATATAATGCAAAAATATATTGAATTTTTTTAAAAACACTTGTATTTTCTACATAAAAAAATTATTTTTCTACTTAAAAAGATTAATTTTCAATACAAAGAAAGTTTGTAAACAAAACTTATATACTCGTATAGGTACCATTTTGAATTGATTATGAAACGCTCGATACTTCAAGTTAAAATATATTGCAGAATCATAGAAATGCTTGCATTTTACACCTGAAAAAAATTAGTTTTTTACTGAAAAGATTAATATTCAATAAAAGAAACTCCTGTGAGCAAAAGTTATGTATAGGTACTATATTGAACTTATTATGAAACGCTAAACATTTCAATTCAAAATATAATTTGCATTTGCAACAAAATAATTGAATTTGATACCTGAAAAAAACAATTTTCTACTAAAAAAAAAAACGAATGAAGAAATCAAACAAAGAGTTGCATTAGGAATTAAATTTTGACCTTTTAATCAAAAGAGACGAACGCACAAAAAATTATGAAACGCTTGACATTTGTATTAATTTTTTAATTTTAATTTTATTTTTATATTTAATTTTATATTTAATTTTAATTTTCTCTTTAAAAAAATAAATTTTCTAATAAAAAAGGGTAATTTTCAATAAAAAAGAAGTTTTTTATTAATCAGTTGCATTAGCAAATAAAATTTAAGCTTTCAGGAAATAAAGACAAATTTTTAACAAAATTTATGTATAGGTACCATATCGAATTCATTGTGGAACGCTTGATATTTCAAGTCGAAATATATTGCATTATACACAAAATATTTAAATCTTCCATCGTAAAAATTAGTTTTCTGCTAAAAAAGATTAATTTTTTATTTTAAAAAAGTTTGCGAACAAAAGTTATGTATAGGTAACATATTGAATTTATTATGAAACGCTTGATACTTTAAGTCCAAATTTATTGCATTATCAACAAAAAACTTCAATTTTCTACTAAAAAAGAATAATTTTTAATAAAAAAGAGTTTGTAAAAAAAATTAATGTATAGGTACCAAATTAAATTCATTATAAAACGCCCAAGAACAATTAATTTTCTACTAAAAAGGTTATTTTTTAACCAAAAATAGGTTTATAAACAAAAGTTATGTATAGGTGCCATACTGAGTTTGTTATGGAAGGCTTAATATTTCAAGTCAATATATTGCATTTTCAACAACGTACTTGAATTTTTTACCTAAAAAAAATAATTTTCTACTGAAAAAGATTAATTTCTTTCAAGAAAGATTTAATTCAAGAGTTGCTTCCGGAACCAAAATTGGAACTTTTGAGAAAAAGAGACTAATTTTGAACAAAATTAATGTATAGGTACCATGCTGAATTCATTATGTAACGCTGCAAATTTCAATCTAAATATATCGCATTTTAAACATAACACTTCAATTTCCACCTTAAAAAAAACATAATTTTCTACTAAAAAAATTGATTCTCAATAAACAAAAGGTTTTTAAACAAAATTTATGTATAGGTACCACATTAAATTCATTGTGAAACGCTTAATATTTCGAGTCGAAATATATTGAATTTTCAACAAAATATTTGAATTTTCTACCTAAAAGAATTAATTTTTTACTAAAAAAAATTCATTTGTAATAAAAAATTAAATTTTGATCAAACATTTGCTTAAGAAACCAATGTTTGATTTTTTAAGGAAAAGAAATGGTTAAAATTTTAGCCAAATAGTTGACTTTTCAAGTCCAAAAGACAAAGAGAGGTAAGTTTCCAAACCAGAAAAATTACTTTTCTACCATAAAAGATGAAGTTTTAACAAAAAAGTTGAATTTTATGCCGAAAAAGATTATTTCAACAAAATAGTTCAATTTTTATCAAACTAAGTGAATTTTTATCAAAATATTTTAATTAATCGACAATTCAAACAAAGAAGAATAAAATTCAACAAAAATCAGTTGCATTTTCATCCAAATAGTTAAATTTTAAATCCAAAAGGACAATTTTTTTAGAAAATAAATTTTCAACCCTTTTCAAACCCCAACTTTTCTGCTATAAAAGATTAACTTTCAATTTAATATAACACGTTTTTAACAAAATAATTAAATATTTATAAAATAATCAAATTTTCAATAAAATAACAAAATTTTAACCTGAAAAGAGGAATTTTTAAGAAAGAAAATTAATTTTCTCATAAAGATGAATTTTTTATCAAAAAAGATAAGTTTTAAACCAAAAATGGAATCTTTAAAGTTTCAGTTCATTAAAATTAATTTTTAACAAAAAAGCTTATTTTTAATTAGTTGATTTCAGACCAAAAAGGCGGATTTCAAAAAAATTGAATCTTCATCGAAAAACATGAATTTTTAACAAACAAGATTGATTTTTTTAAACAGAAGCGAATTTTTAACAAAAGACATAAAT
>JAUELO010240609.1:0-15732 GCA_032357855.1 Amphibolips quercusostensackenii | reverse complement strand
TTGCATGTATCGTCAGTTAGAAGGTCCATGATTTTGTTGTTATAGTCTTCTTTATTAATTATTACTGTTGTGTTGCCCTTATGCGGGTAATATTATGTTTTATTCTGATAGAGTTCTATATATTTTTTTTTTTGTTTTCTTACGTTTGAGGAAGGAAGTTGGGCTGGACTTAAAATGTTGGCCGTCCTACGTCGTATGTCATTCGCTTTTTGGGTGGAAGGGTATATATTGTGGATTTCAAATTACTAATGATTTTTCCTTTCGGAATTTAGGAGACCTCTACTGCAAAATTATATCTTATGACAAGGTTTGAATTATTTAATTGCTGAAAGGATGATTATAGATATTTTTTACTGTGTTTGTTAGTAGTGTGTGCTCTACTGGAAGTAATTTATCAAATTTCATTTTTTGTTTTTGAGTGGAAAGAGCTTTAATCCGTTGGGATTGGTCAAATGATGTAGATTGTTTTTGGGACTTAGTGTGTTTCGTTTACGATAAAAACCCGAAAATATCCTTTTATTACAATAAGTCATCGTGAAAGCATTAAATCTAATATTAACTTTTAACTAATAATATAATATTTACATTTTTAATGAAATAGTTAAATCTTTAACAACTCATATGAATGTTTAATAGATTTGTTTAAACTTTTACCCAGTGGTTGAGTTTCCAACCAAAAAAGATTACTTTCTAATTAAAAATTTAATGCTTTATAACTGCGTTAAAGTTTAATAATAAAATCTTCATTGGAATAGCTGTTTGTATAAAAAATATCAGAATGTCGGGTATTTTTTAATCTATTTTTGAGTAACAGTGCCGATTCTTGTTCTGCAGCAATTTTTTCTTAATTTAAATTTCGAGTGGAGGTTCTTACCTCAATCAAGCAAGCAAGATTCAAAAAAACTAAAAATCATATCCAACGGAATTTTGTTTTTTTTTGGTCTCTCGAACGCACGAACAACCGATTTTTAAAAATAATCCTTGTGCAGAATAAAACTACTCTTCATGTAAAAACTGGAAAAAACAAAGTACATTAAGATTTTAGGATAATTTCATGCATTTGAATACACAAAAAAAATCTAAAAACTAACACATGTGTGCAAAAATGCACCACCTTTGTCAAAACTCTAACCGGGAAAAATGAAGTATATCATAATTTTGCCTTTATTTTAGGATCTCAAATGCTCCAAACTTTCTTTAAAAAAATCTTCCCTGTATCTAAAAAGTTAAACCCTTGTGTAAAGAAGTTACCTTTAAGATAATAATTTTTATCGAACTTTTACGATTTTTTGTGCCTTTTGAACACACTAACAACCAATTTCCATACGTAACTGCAATACAAAAATTATTTTTTTTTTTTTGTCAACCTTAGAGAAATCGAAGCATCTCACACTTTTAGGCTTTCTTTGAGTTTACAAAAGCAACAAAGGAATATTTTATAAACTACCTGTATGTCCTAAATAACATTACACCAAATATAGAGCTTCACCTCTTGAAACGCAAAGCAAGTTGTAGCCTTTATAACACTTTTTCAAATTTGTTCACGACCTCTGGTTTGGTTTTTAATGTTAATTGTTGGAGATTAGAAATCCGAGGTAATATTTTTGAGGAGGCCAAACATCAGAGAGTCCATTTATTGACACTTTTATATTTTGAAAAATAATATTTTTTGGCAAAGTCAAATCTGCGCAGTAGGAAGAGCTGTTTGCTTTAATGATTGGAGACTTAGATTTGAAATAAGTATTTTTAAGGATCTCAAAAATCATACAAATAGTAACTTTGAGCAAATTCCTTTTTTTTTAAATTTTTATTCAATATTGGGTGTTTATTATTTTTGATGGCTGCCCGAACCAAGGGAAACATCTTTCGGAAAGATGTATTCTACCCCATTCACTCTTTTATTAATTCACCTTTCTCAAACTACATCAATCAATTCCTGACTTTTATTTGTTATTAACAATTTAAATTTTATAATTTTTTATGGTGGCCCATAATTTTAAGGATATTCTTCCTGAAAGATTCACGTTTGCTACCACTTTTACTTTCATAGTAATTTATATCACATAATGAAAAAAATTCCCGTTTTTAAATTGTTACAAATAATTTCGTGGTTTTAATTTTTTAAGTTGTCAGATCAATAAAGCTGGAAACTTTACAATATAATTTCGGCAATCGTCATGACTTAGAATATAGGAGCTTTAAGGCTTGTCTCGAGCAGAAAGAAAAATTTTTGGTTTCTTTTACTTCAAAAAAAAATTAATTTTTTTACATAATAAAAATTAAATGCCACTAGAAGTGTCAGCTGTTGAATTCGCGAAAAATAATTTTCGCAAAAAAACTTCTAGATTTTAAAAGCATTCCTTATACAAACAATTTTACATTTCAAAAAATGAAGTACGCTACATATGTGTAAATTTTTTAGCCTCTCCAGTATTTCCAAATATGATTTTTCCGATTATGACTATGTTAAAAATAGTCTTTTTCAAATAAAACTGTAGCTATTAGTACAAATAGCAAAAAAGATCTTATGATCGAAGGAAAACTTCGCTCCGTGAAATGTTGTTGAAAAATTTCGATTTTAAATAAAAATCGTCTAGACTTCACATTTAACAATAAGAAATCATCCAAGTCAACCGATCTGTTATGAATTGCCTTTTTATGCAGGTTTTAAGATAAAAAATCAAATTGACGCCAAAACAATGTTTAAAAAAAAGTTCACTTGAAGTCAGCTAAACTGCTGACTTGCTGAAGCAGAATCTAGGCTGAAATTAAATACTTGAATAAATGTCTCAAGTAGACATCACGTTTTAAAACTAACCTTCTAAAATTGAAGGTTGAGCATCGACAACTGTAATTTGGTAATGGAAAATTCTCTTTTGTTCAAGCTCCTTCGATTTTGTTATTATTTATTATTATATTATTTGTTCAGCAAAGTTCTATTTTCAATTTAGAAATTTTTTTCCGATTGTATATTTTTTTAAATTTCTATAGGAAATAGTAATTATTCAGCAAACTTTGTGAAAATTATTTGCCTGGAATAAGCATCGGCTTAAATGAGTATAAAATTAAACAAAACAGCATTAGTAGAAAACTATTAATTTCGTCATTAGAGATATTTGCTGGTCTATTAGTAGAAAGCAGCTAAGTGTTTGTTGCAAATAAATAAATTTACTTATGACTTTGTGCAATAATTAAAAGCGGTTATAAAAATGAAATACATGAAAAATGAATAATTAAATAAAATAACTAGATAGTGTTACATCAATATATGTATTTGTCAGGATGACAAATCGAATTAAAAAAATATTTTGATAATTCTCTGGTTCTATTTAAGTGAAAAAACAACTTTTTTTTAGTTATTGGAATCACGAAAAAAATCAAATATGACATTGCGTTTATTTAAATGACTTGTAACCCGAAAACAGGATTTTTTTTATGACTGAACTCACACTCTTATCTTAATCCATATTAGCCACACTTTATTTAAAATTCTAGTTTCTCATGCAATCTGCATATAAGACACAATTAAAATTTTTATTTTTTCAAGATAAGAGCTATAAAAAGATATTTAATTCATATTTTAAGGCTTAAGTCTTGAGAAATATCACTTTGATGTACATAAACTTGAAATTCGTTAAAATTTACAATGTTTGCATCTATAAAGATTAAATAATTTTACATTCCAAGTTCTTAGATTTAAAACCTTGATCATATAAAACATCTAAATTATATCTTGCTCACGATCAGCAATTAGATATAAATTATTAGTTCAAATTTCAGATGAAGAAATATCAAATTTTTCAATTTTTGCTTCAAGTGATTGGATGTTAGTACAGTTTTGTGTCAATAAAGTGTGGTAAAATAGATTAGGTATGTAAATAAGACTAATTTTTCCAGTCTGAAGAAATAACTTGCAAACACGGAATGTTTGTGAAGGTGACGCTCCTTTTTTAGTAAGATTCACAGTATTTTCTCACATCAAATTCTTAATATTTTGAATAATGAAATGAGTATTTTTCGATAATCTTAATACGCTCAAATTTATCTACTTAAATTTTCATAAAGCCATAAAACTGCCTGTAGCAGTTTGTTCCCTATGATGCAAAAAAATTTTTTTTTTTGCTTCGAAAACCCAGTATATTTAAAATATTTGAAATATTTATATAATTTTTTATTTATACGTCTGATAAAGGGTTTGCCGCCGTTTCAATTTCGTTAACGAAAACCCCTAGAAAAATAAAGATTAAAGAAAAAGGCGACTGTTTTTCTGAAAATCAAACATCTCATCATACTTTTAATCGGGTGTTAAGACTTAAAATAAAGTTCGTTGCAATCACCTGTAAAATAATAATTAGAATAATCACTGTATTTCTTGACCATTATTTTATCATTACTTAAATGAGCTTGATATATACTCTTCAGGCCTAATGTAATATTTATAAGTTTTAGCACGATGGTTCGTGAAATAAATATTTTTAACACACTCGTACGAGAAAGGTTAAGAAGAGTAAAATGTTTTACCTTGGGTCAAAAATTATTTGAAACAAAATTTTAAATAAGACATTTATGCTCAATAAAACTTTTTATATACAACAATTATTGTTATAAATAATTAGTTTTCAATACAGAAGTTTATTTTTAACCAAAAGTGAGGAATTTTTAACTAAAAATTGTATAGTTAATACTTTGAACCAAAAAGATTTTAATTTTTTTTCAAAAACAGTTAAATTCAGCAAAAGTTAATTTTCCACAAGGTAGCAACATATTTCAATTCATGAGATCAATTTCAAATTAAAAGAATAAATTTTGAATTCAACAAGTGAATTTTTAAAAGCTTAGTTTGACAAAGCAGTTGAATTTTCAACCAACAAATATAAAATCTGGACGAGAAATATAATAGTTGAATGACAACTGAAATATATTCTTATTTTAATCATAAAGAGTTTAATTTATCCAAGAAGACGAATTTTTAACAGAATAGTTAAATTTTTAGCATAAAAACATTTTGATATTACATCAAATGATTGCACTTATGAAAAAATTTTATGGAATTTTTGCCAAAAGAGATGAATTCTCAAATCAAGAAGCCGAATTGTCAAAGAAAATATATTTGTTAAGCTTTCTTGTTAATTTTTTAAAATTATTATCTGAATATAATTTTCCTAGGTTTTTCGGAAAAATTAGAAAAAAAAATGTTCAGGATTTCAGATATGTCAAAAAAGTATCCAGAAACTTTCTGAACAATATTTTTTTAACTTGACAAAATTTCGCAAAATTCAAGGAGTAATTTGTGTCAGCTTGAAATATATTTAGGCCTATTTTCCGATCAGAAAACGTGAGAAATATATTGAAAGTTTTCGAAAATTGAAAATCTTTTTAAGTTGAAAAGTTTTTTTATTCTTTTTAAAAGTTCTAAAACTCTGAAATATTATTCAAACCGCTTTAAATTGTTTCGAAAATTATCTTCAAATCTTCGGATTTGTTTTTGCCCATTTTGTAAATCTTTCGTCATGTTTTAAATTCTGCTAAATGTTTCCTTAAAATTAGTTTTTCTTATCAAAAAATCACTAAATATTCTCATGAATTTTAAGAAAAAATTGCGATTGTCTTGGAACTTTTGAAAATCTTTTTTAAAACTTAGAAATTATATTTTTAAGTCTTTAAAAATTTACACTTTGTTTGAGTGTTTTCAAATATTTACTAATTTTGAACTATTTTTGGGATTTTTTGAAAAACTTCAGAAAATCTTATAAATTGATTCGAGTTTTTCCTTTGAAAAAATCATAAAAAATGAAGAAAATTGATTGCAAAACTTTTTAGATTCCTCTTGCACAATTTTTGAAATCTTCTGTCATTTTTTCAATTTTTTTTCAATAAAAAAAAATAAATTTTAAAGGTAAAATATCGTTTTAAATTTTACCAGCAATTCTAATGAAATTTTGTTACCCTGGTGAAACTTTTTAAACTTCTTAAAAAGCTTTCAAGTCTTTCGTTTAAAATCTTTAAAAATATGAATTTTCTGCTGAAATTTTTAAATCTTGCTAAGCCAAATATTACATTTTTATATTTTTAAAACCTCTTAATGTTTCTTAAAATTATTTGAATTTTTTCTGAAATTTTGTAATCTTGCAAAACTGCAAAATTTTGCTTTAAAATCTACTACATTCTTCCCTAAAATTTCTGAAAATTTTTTGATATGTTTTAAAATCATTTCCAATATTCACTAATAATTCAGTTTTTAAATGAAAAAATCGACTTAAGCTTTTCCTGGAATACTCAGACAAAAATTGAATAAATCAAAATAATGACTAGTGTAATTTTCAGAGTCGTTGAGCGAAAAGTGAGCTACTATTTACTTGGTTAAAAGAAAATTATTCGAAACTATATAGAAAATTTTTTTAAAAGTCGCACACTTGAAAAACGTAAAAAATAAAAAATTTCAATAAAACGACGTGATAGTGTTACATTCTTGACTCTATTGACACAGTAAGAAGGTCATATTCTGACATTGTAAACGTGACGTAGCCGATCTCAAGTTTAGAAACATTGCCTTCCGATTGTTTGAACAAAGTTAAGAAAGAAAAGAATTGCCGGCAATGTAAGAGTAACAATAAATTAATGAGTTTCGAATTATTATACATACTCAAGGTCTTGGAAAAAGTGAAAATAAAAAAAATTAATAAAATAAGGCCATCGTGTAACTCTTTTAGCTCTTCTAAAAAAATCAAAAGACTCTATTCTGAAATAGTAAACGTGATCTAATCAGTTTACATTTTTAAAAGAAAAACATGAAAAGTTTTTAACTTATTTACTGATTTTATTTCAAATAAGAAAAAATCAATCTTCCATTAAAAATATCAAGCTTGATTCAAACATAGAATAGTTACATTCACATAAAAAAAGTTAATTTTTGAAACAAAGCAAAAAAAAAATAATTTTCAACACAGAAATTTAGTCAAGCAGAAATATTCAGTTTTGACTAAAATAATGAATTTTCAAAAGCAATAAAATAAATATAAAAAAGACAGTCAACTAAGTAGTTTAATTTAAACTAAAAAGATGATATTGTAACCAAGGAGAATAATTTTATACCAAACAAAAAGAATTTTCCACAAAGTGCGAGAATTTTTAACCACATATTTGAATATTCAACTATAAAAGATAATTTTCCAAATAAAAATATAAATAAATAAATATTTACATTCTGAGTTTAAAAGAATTTATTTTTACCAAAAGAAAGCATTTTCAACCAAACATTTTAATTTGTATTAAAGACATGAATTTTTGACTAATGTAATAAATCTGTAACAAAAAATTGATTTTTAACAAATTTGTTCTACTTCTAACCAAAAAAGAATTATTGTCAGCTAAAAATGTGTTAGTCGATAGATATTTAAACCATAAAAGATTTAAATGTAAATAAAGAAAATCAGTTGAATTCACCCCAAAAATAAGAATTCAAAACATAATATTTCAAACCATAACCAAAACAGATTTATTTCTAACCAAAAATTTGCATTTTGAGCCAAAAAAGATAAATTTTTTAACAAAGTACTTAAATTTTCAACTAATAATGGTATAATAAAATTTTCAGTTGAAAAAAATCAATTAATAAAAAAAGAACAGTATTTTAAGTAATACTTTGATTTCCAACAAAAGAAATCAAATTGCAACCAAAAATATATTTCAAATGAGAGATTTAAACATTAAATAAAGTGGTTTCATTTTTAACCATAAATGAAGATTTCTCAACAATAAAGATTAATTTTCTCCAAAAAAAATTTAGCGAAACACGTAAAAAATTTTTCAACCAAATAGTTCAATTTTTAAATAAAGGAGACGAATTTCCAAACTAATAATCAAACGTTTGAATAAACAGTAGAATTTTTTTAGCAAACGTAATAAATTGCCCACCATGAATACAAAAGTAGCTTTTTTATTGAAATTCAACAAAAAATGTCATAGTAATATTTTGAAAAAAAAAAAAATTAACAAAATTGTTTCAAGTCACCCATAACATATTTCCATTCTTCATCCAAATAGTTGCATTTTCAATCAAAAAGATAAAATTTTCAACAAAACTGCTGAATCAGTTAAGGCAACAAGAACATTATTATCAACAAAATATTTTAATAGTGAATTAAAATACATGTATCTTTAACCAAAAAAGATTAAGGTTTTATTAGAAAGAAGCTGGATTGTTAACAAGAAATTTAATTTTCTAAGAGAAGAAATAAATATTCAATGAAAGAATTAAGTTTTTGAGTTAAAAAGGTGAATGTTTCCAAAATGTTTTGATTCATATTTCCGCAAAGAAAAATTGGAAAAAAGGTAGTTTTCAACTGTGACAGATGTATGCTTAACCAAATAGTTTTATTTTTAACCAAAAAAGATCAATTTCCTACAAAAGGAAATTTATTTCCTACAAAAGAAAATTCATTTCCAATAAAACAGTTGAGTTTTTGAGATAAAAAGTTGGATTTTCAACAAAAAAAAAAATTATCTGCCAGAAGAGGTAAATTTTTAGCTATTAGAAATAAATTATCAACCAAACAGCTAAATTTTGAACTAAAATAAAATCAGCCAATTTTCGACTAAACGGTTTTATGAAGGACCAAATAGTTAAACTTCTAATCAAATGGTCGAAACATCAAACAAAACAAAAAAATATCTAAAACCAAAAACTTTCATTTTTTGAAAGGCATTTTATTTTCGTCTAAAAAATATAAGTATTCTGTGAAATAGGTTGAATTTTTAATAAAATAATTAAATTTTTGACTAAATAATAAAAAAGTGAATAACAATGGTTGGAGCTTCTTATTGTTTTCCTTATATTTATTTCGAATTTAATAAGAATAACAAGAAGAAGAAAAAATTCTTGAAAATAGGGAGAAGAGAGCAATTCAGTAAGCAAAAGAAAAATAGAGACATAGCGGAAAGAGTGTGAAGTTTAATTAGCAATTCAATTTTTTTTCACGGTCGCTTTTTACTTAATAAAAAAATTGTTGGATTGTTATAAATCATTATAATTTTTCGCGAAAAATATTTGCTACAAATTGACTTTTTTTTTTAAATTTAGACAATAAGTAAATAACCTTTAAAAAGAGTTATTTGATTGAAATATTTTGCTTCAATTGTTTTAACGAATTTAGCTACAAAAGAATTTATTTTTAAAGTATAAAACAGTAGAGCTGTGTAGAAATTTTTTTGCGTAATAATTTTGCATTTACTGAAATTCAACCATTACTGAAACAAACTGTGAATTTAATCTTGAGTGTCTACACTTTATTTGTATTTATACTTATATGGTGCTCATTTCAGGAGCACTTTGCTTCTCGTTAGCAAATGCATTTGCTTCTTCATAGAGAAAGCATAAGTGCTTTTTCAAATAACACAAAAACTAAGATTTTCATATTGAGCAATTCAAAAATAGAAATCTGCAAAAAATTCAAAATGACAAAATAATACAAGAAGTTGTTTATATACAATGACAACTCAGGCAAATAAAATTTTGTATTGGAAATGTTAATTTGACGATCTAAAAAAGGAGAAAATGAAATTTTGTTACACTCTATCCCTTTCCAGCCTTATGCTTTTTTTACAAAAATTGTCAGAATTATTTTATTTGAAAATTTATGTTTAGAAAGTCTTTTTTATTCATGCATCAACTTTGATTTATACTGATGAGAAAAGTTTTTCTGTTTATAAAAAGATGTTTGTACTATTGTGAATGAGAATAACTTCTCTACTCTTCTAAAAAGTGTACTAATATTATAGGTCAATCAATTTCCTTCGAATCAAAGAATATTTTCTGTTCTTGCATAAATTTTAAATTATGCCGAAATAAAAGTTGTACTATAAAAAACCGTTTTTTTTTATAATGCATTACCATACTTTCTTTACTCTTTAATAAAATGTATTAATATAAGAGGTCAATAAATTTATCTCGAACCAACACATCGAACTATTCTCACGTCAACTTTGAATTGAAAGAATAACAGAAATTTTTACTATGGAAATCGATTTTTAATCTAATATAAATGACTATGACATCCTTACTCTCTGATAAAATATATTATTACTATTATTATAGGTCAATAGATTCGTCTCAAACCAAGAAATCTGTTATAACCTTGCATAAATGTCGAATTACGTTAAAAAAAAAGTTTTAGTATAAAAAACCGTATTTTAAAATATTATACATTACTATAGCTTTCTTGCTCTTCAATAAAATGTATCAACATTATAGTTCAATCGATTCGTTTCAAATTAACACATCTTTTCTATTCTCACATCATCTTTCAATTATGAGAATGAAAAAATCTTCACTAAGAAAATTGATTTTTAATATAATATAAATGAACAAATCTTCCTTACTCTTCGATAAAATATATTAATGTTATAAGTTAATCGATTCGTCTCGAACCAAAGAATCTTTTAATTGCTACAAAAAAATGCAATAAATGTTTTTAAAAATCCTTCAGTCAGTTTCAAGCTATCAGCGATGAAAACAAGCCCTTATCAATTTACCTGCCACCGTTTTCAAGTAATTGTGTTCACAAAAAAGTGTGACATCCACACACACACACACACACACACACACACAAACACACACACCTACATTCACACACGCACACATGCATCCACACACGCATACACACACGCATACACACACGCATAAGCACACGCGCGCGCCCAAACACACACATTCAAAAACAAACACACACATACATCCACACTCATACATTCATACACACCCACACAAACGCACACGGACACACATCCAAACACACGCACATTCGGACAATTGCTTATTAAAACATTGTATTAGATATTTCTGATTGAGGAACGTTTAATTAAATAAATTAAAAAATTTTCATAAATGTTTCCATTACAAAGCTTCCTCTATGAGTAAGTAAACGTCATTAACTAATTAAAATTCAATTTTCATGCTTATAAAATGATTTCGCATACATTGAATTTAATGAAATTCAGGATACTTATTCATAGAAATTAAATAATTTTTGTAAATGTAACCTAACATAAGTAATAATCTGAAGAATAACAGTAAGTGAAAGCACAGAATAGTTATAATACGCATACTTTTAGTTTTCGATGTTTGTATATAATATAATATAAAAAACAGGTTAAGCAACCACCAAAAAGTCTCACTAGGAGCAAATGCTATGTATATAAATAACACTAGCTCCCAGTAAAACCATGGTAAATTACACCAATGGCCACGTCTCTATATTAGGGTGATTTAAAATGACGTATTTTCAAATTTCAAAGATTTCGTCCCAAAAACCAAATCTTCATAGTGAAAAAACTTTTGTATATTTTTCTGATTTTGAAAATAATAATTGGAGAAGCACTTAAATAAATGACTGTTTGTTGTATAAAGCAGTTTTCTTGTTACTTAATGACGTGAAAATAGTTTTCTTATCGGGTTTTAAAACCAACATACACCAGAACGCATGTTTTATTTTATTTACTGATAATTTAACTTCTATGTAATTTAGAAAGTGTGTTGTTGAAAAAAATTCAATCTATGAATTTTTAATGTTTTTAATGTTTGTAATTTTTTATGTTTTTTACTTATAAATGTAACAAAAAATAATTTTAAAATGAGAAAATTCATTTTGAAACAAAAAAGAATTTTTATTAAAACAAAAATCCATTTCTTTGAATGCGCGCTGATTAATGTTTTTCTTTGATTTAAATAAATCTATTTCAAACCCAAGGACTCTTCAATTTATAAACTTTTGAAAAAGTACAGCTAAGCAACATTTAATGAAAAATTGTTAAATTAAAAAATGTAAAAACTTCAATTTTGTGGCGTTTTGTATTCAAAAAAGTTTAACTTTGAGTGCTGTAATTTGCAGTGTAGTTTAGAGTACTCCAAATGACAATTTTTTTTAAAATTCCAATCACCATGCAAAATTTTCACGAACATGGAAGAACTTGTAAATTTTAAGCTTTAAGAGAACAATAAGAAGGTCATATTTTGAAACTTTTAAATCGGCTACATCGCTAAGAAAAACGTGACGCACTTAGAAGCTGTTGCCTCTAAATAAAAAAACAAGAATAATTTACTACCTATTTAACCTTACATTGTTTGCGCTAAAAATAATTATCCTAAAATGAGTGTGTAAAAAAATTAATTTCTTAAAGAATTGAGCTTGATAAAGTTAAAAACATAAACTAATATTCTCAAAAAGTCTGATTTTTATAGATTATCAATTTATAAAAAAAAACATAAAAATAAATTCGAAAAAATAATCTTTGTACTTTCTCGTTTATTAAATATTGAATATCCTTTCTTGCTGAACCAACATCTTCAATCACGCGAACATCGCGATTGTAGCTTAATAAATTTTTAATAATTTGAATAATTTTTAATACAAAATAAAAATTTGAAATATTCAATTATTTTTAAGTATAATTTATTTATTTGTTTTCAAGTTTATATAAATACAATTTTTCTTGGTTTCTGAAGAAAATTCATAAAGATTTTTGAAAATTTTAGGTACGTCAAAAACATATGAAGGAAATGTTCAATAAAGTTTTTTATATAACTGGATTTTACCAAATTTCAGAAAAAATTTAGCTCAGAAGATACTTAGAACTCGTGAAAGTTTTAAAGAAATATAAAAATATATTATGAAGATCCAAAATGCTGTCAAAGTCATAAAGTATTTAAAATGTTTTAAAATTTTTTTTAATATTTACTTAAGAATAATGTTACCAAATAAAAAATTATTAAAAATTTTTCTATAGAAAAAAAATTAATTCCTTTTAAATCTTTCGAACCCCCTAAAAATCATATAGAGTTTTTAATTAAAATGTTCGAAAACCTACACTTTTTAATTTTTTAAAAGAATTTTTCTAAATATTAAATTATCTTAAAAATCTTTCAAAAACTTTTTAGATTTACTTGAGAAATTATTTTTTAAAGTGAAAAAATTAATTGAAAATTATCCCAGAAATCTAAGACTTTTTTTTTCTTTTGTAGAAATCTTTCAAAATTCCTAAAAAGATACTAAACATTTGTTTTAAAGTCTTTGGAAATCTACATTTTGTTAACATTTTTTGAAATACTAACAAGATGTACCGATGATGATATTCTAAGTTTTCTTCCATACCGACAATAAGATATTGAAAAAATCAATTTTTAATTTATTTTAATGATTTGAAGGGATTTCAAAACGGTTCAAAATCCCTAGGAAATTCTTAAAAAGATTGCAAGCATTTTTAAGAGCTCTAAAAATTTTTCAGTTATTTCGAAATGTCTCAAGGTATTTTTAATATTTTAAAGTATTTTGGATATTTAATGGAATTTTCAAATATATAAACAAATTTTTAATAAATTTCAATAATTTTGAAAGATTTTAAATTATTTTATAAGCTTTCAGTCATTTCGAAAAAATCTTAGAAATTTTTGGAAGCTTTAAAAAATTCAAAGGTATTTTTAAAGATTTTCAAGAATTAAAAAAATTGCAGGTCATTCTAAAAGATTCTAAGGCTTTTCAAAAGGTTTGAAATATTTTAATGAATTTGAACAATCTTATGTAATTAAAAAAAGATTTCAGGAATTTTTTCATAGATTTCTGTAATTTAATACAATTTCAAATCAGTTTACATATTTTAGGGTAGTCCGAAAAAATCCAATGCATTCTTTGAAGCTTTAGAAAGTTTTAAGAGATTTTGATGGTTTTGAAATATTATTTAGGAGCTTCGAAGATTCTGATCCATTTTCAAGAAATTAAACAAATTTCAAAAGATTTCCAAGAAAATGATAAGTTTTAAGGTATTTCTAAAGGTTTTAAAGTATTTTGATCATTTTATAATATCATAAAATATTCCAAGAAACTTTTAAATGATTTCAATAATTTAAGAGGATTTCAAACAATTTAATAAATTTTCGGTCATTTCAGAAAATTTCGAAAAATTTTTAGAAGCTTAGAAAAATATAAAGGTCGCTCACAAGAGTTTTAAGAATTAGAAAATTTTTAGAGTGATTCGAAAATTTCAAAGCATTTTTATGATGTTTTGAAAGTTTAAAGAAATTACAAAATATTTGGGAAATTTTTAAAGATTATAAAAAATTTGTAATATTATCAAAGAACTTGAATGAATCTTAAAGGTTTTAAAATATTTTTGAATATTGCAAGAAATTTTTGATCGTTTTCGATAATTTGGAAGCATTGGATAGAATTTAGGGTTTTATAAGATTCTTTAAAATACTTAATGATGCCTTGAATCTTCATTTTATTCACTTTCAAAGCTTCATAGAAATCCTTTAAAACTGATCTAAAAATCTTTGAAAATCTCACAAAATTCTTTAAAGCCCTTCAAAATGTTTATTGATTTTTCGTAATTTGTTATAATAATTTAAAATCTTAAGATTATTTAGGAATGTTAGAAATCCTTTGAAGTAATTGGAAGTCCTAAAATAGCAATATATAATTCTGCACTCGCACCCACTGTGCTGTACGATCACGGAGCTTGGACCTACTTAGAAAAGGATTTGAAAAAATAAAAAAACACGGTTGGCATGCAATTTTTGCGCAAGGTATGCGGTAAAACGCCTTTTTAATACCTGAAAAATCAACATCTAGATTATTTGGATTTAGAAATTTTCCTAACATTTTATAATATCACAAAAATCGTCTTGAATCCTAGATTCTTTGAATGAATCTTATTGTCTGTACTGCTGATTTTTTGGTTTTCGTTACTGATAAAGATATTCTAACTTTTCTTCAAAGCCGAAAATAAGATATTTGGTAAAAATTTTACGTAAATGTTTCAGTCTAAAAGATGTATGTATATATATATATATATATATATATATATGTATGCATGTATGTGTGTGTATATATGTATACGATAGATGTGCTTCAAACAAAATAATCTTTTTTGAACACGGTATGAATTTTAATGCCGAATCATTCTATATTATACTTAAAATAACAATTTTCTAGGTGCGCATTTGATTTTAAGGTGAATTTTTCAATTAATTATGAATTGCAAGTCTCTGTTAACATTGATCTTATTTTATCAGTGCGTTGATTTGTTTCTAACAATGTTTGAAGCTAGACGAAAGCTAGAAAACAATGGCATAGGTGTAAATTATTTTTCTTACACCCGAAACGTAGTTATATGATATAAGGTTATAAAATCGAGGGTCACAACAAGATAAATAAATAAAAAGGTAATTAGTGTAGATAGCTCAACTTTTTTTTTTACTTCGCTTTATATGTATGTGAGTACGACAGAGAGTTTGCATGTAAATAAGCTAGTGGATTCCGAAAAAATCAGAAGTTGCAAGTGCGACATTCTGATGATAAGATAGTTTCACCAACAAAAAAAGAAAATGAGGGTCTCTTTTGGAGTGCTCGTTCTTATCGCCTTGCTATTTTTTAAAGAAATAGGTAAGCATCGTAATAATAATGTGAGAAATGGCCCACTTCGATATTTCTAATATACTCTAGAAATATCCCCACAAATCTGCTCAATTTTTCTAGATATTCCTAGCTTTCCTTAATATTCTTGAAATTTTAGATATTTCGAAGCATTCCTAAGTTTCCCGAAATATTTTCAGATATTTTAATACATTTTAATGTATTTATCGGGAATTTTGTCGATTTGAACTCGGTTTCATGACTCTACGACAGAGTCCAGATCATCAGTCATCATGTATCTCTTCCAAGGAGAAACCTCTCTAGTAAT
>JAUELO010240422.1:0-15733 GCA_032357855.1 Amphibolips quercusostensackenii | reverse complement strand
GGAATAAAGTTTTTTTTTCAATCGATTCGTCTCGAATCAACACATCTTTTCTGTTCTTACATCAACTTTAAATTATGAGAATAAGCAAATTTTTACTATAAAAATTGATTTTTAATAAAATATAAATGACCATAACATCCTTACACTCTGATAAGATATATTAATATTATAAGTCAAACGATTCGTCTCGGACTAAGAAATCTTTTATATTCTTGCATCAGTTTTGAATCATGTAAAGGCAAAAAGTTTTACCATAAAAAACCTTATTTTCAAATATCATACATTACCATAGCTTTCTTACTCTTCAATAAAATGTATAAATATTAAGGGTCAATCGATTAGTCTCGGATCAACACATCTTTTCTGTTCTCACATCAACTTTAAATTATGAGAATGAGCAAATTTTCACTATAAAAATTGATTTTTTAATATAATATAAATGACCGTAACATCCTTACTCTGATAAGATATATTAATGTTATAGGTCAATCGATTCGTCTCGGACTAAGAAATCTTTTATATTTTTGCATCAATTTTTAATTATGTTAAAGAAAAAAGTTTTACCATAAAAACCCGTATTTTCAAATATTATGCATTACCATAACTTCTCTATTCCTTGATAAAATGTATTAATATTATAGGTCAATCGATTCGTATTGAACTAAGGAATCTTTACTTTTTTTAGAAATCCTTTTGTCAGTTTCAAGATATTAGAGGTGAAAATAAGACCTCAAAATTTCATCAATTTATCTGCAAGCGTTTTCAAGTTATTCTGTTCACAAAAAAGTGTGACATCCACACATCCACACGCACATCAGGACAATTGCTTAGAACTTTGTATTAGACATTTTTAAATTGAGCAACGTTTATTTAAATGAATTAAAAAATTTTCGCAAATTTTACTAATGCAAAGCTTCCTCTATGAGGAAGCAAAATTAAAAGTATCAAAACTGTCAAAAAAAAACTGCCAATGATATATAATTGTACTACATATTCACAGAATCAAATCTTACTCAAAATAATGTTCTGATATTTATTTCCCTATATGAAAAACATGTTAATATGTTGATTTTGGAGACGATTTCTCCTTTAGTATCATGTTACACGGCCGCACACGGCTGCGGCCGTGTAACATAATAATAAAGAAATAATAAATAATTAAATATTAGTTAAATTTTAATTTAATAATTAAATAATAAAGAATAATAAATAATTTCAAATGGCAGCCGGCTGCCATTTGAAATTTACGAAAATAATTCCCTGCCACTTTCCGGATTACACAAACTTTTCTCATTCTCTTACGGATCAATATATAAAATTTTATTAAAGTTTAAAGAGACTTTTCGGACTAAAAAAAACGAAAAAATAAAAATCATGCAAGTAAGTCTCAATTTTAAATTACCTGATTATATTAAGGTTGAATATTTCAATAAAAAATTATTTAATTTTGAACGTTTACAATTCAAAATTGTTGAACTTCAAACGCTTCAATGTCAAATTATGAAGTGTTGTCTGTTTTACGTGTCGAATAGCCAAAACATTAATACTCCATTCGAAGTTGTAACATTTTAAACAATTGAAATTTAAAATCGTCTTTTGATATTTGAATTTAAAATATAACAATATAACAATAAAATTCTTCGTAAAATTAAAGAATAATTATGAAATGTAAGACAAGTGTTCGAATATGCTTCTTTGAAAATGCTAATAATAAAAAAAATCAAATTTACCACTTCTAATCTTTTTTGCTTAAAATAAAAATAATAAGTTTCCGGTAAAAAATGTGAAAATAAGTTGTGAATCTTCTTTTCTTTAAAATACAAATTATCAATAGCCGATTTCCTTAGCCAAACGTAAACATAACTTATAACTATTTGAAAACTATAAAAATTATGAACCTTTGACATCTAATAATATTTGTTTAAAAACGTCAAGAAGGTTTAATCTTTGAAATCTAATAATATTGGATTTAAAATACCTGTCTTCGGTGACAAACTTTACCATAACGTAAAATTTTTTCAAATTAGGAATCTTCATAATGACTTATTTTAAAATAATAATATCTTTTTCAAAACTTGATGATTTGATATTAAGATTCTTTTTTCAAATACTAATTATCAGCGAAAATCACTAACATAAAATATGTATAATATTTTGAATAATTCATTACATGATTTAAAAGTCTTAACTTAGCCGCACAATAGTCTTATAAACCACAAATGTTTCTTAATTTGCATAACTTTTTATATGGTTTTTCTTATTAAAAGGGATTAGTCGTAGATTTTACTTTCGAAATTGAAAATTTACGATATAAAACGACTTTCAGTAATGAACAGTCAATTTTGATTTTAACAACAATGATTATGAGATTTTCGAGACATTTCGTTACACCACTTTTTTAGGATTTTAAAAATTGTTATAATGAAATTTTTATTATTCGATTATTGAGTAATTGTGCACGTTGGATTTATATACAATTCGATTTAGAACGTCTGTAAATCAAAATTTTTACAATTCAAACAACCAATATAACAAGATAGCAATAACATAATTAATAAAATAAAAGAATTCTAATGAGAAAATGTAAGACTAGTGTTGGAATATACTTCTTGGAAAATTTAAATAAGGAAATTCCAATTTGGCGCATCTGACACATCTAGGTTAGGTCAGCTACGTCAGATTAGGTTACGTTATCCAGAAGGTGATGTTGATAAATACTTTATGCTAAACCTTAAAAACTTTTGGTTTACAATGCAAATTTTCAAATAGATAAGAAGTTTTTTAGATGCTTACTGTATAAACTGACGTGCCGAGAGTAAAGTCGGTGTAGAATTAGTAGAGGAACGAAGACGAATTAAAAAAGTTTAAGCGTAAGAACGGTTTGACTAAGCGCCAGCGGGAAAGCAAATTAAAATACGCTAAGGGCAGAAACGGGTTAGACGCCTAAACCGTTTCTCCTCGCGGCCGAAACTCAACCCGTTTTTCCCTGTAGTCTCGTGGAAATCCACTTTCCGTCGCACCAAAAAACCAACACTTATGAACTGACTCAAAAGTGACTTCCTGCGGTAGTATATTGTCTATAAACTATAATATTTTGTGTATTCGCAAAATCAAAAATCTTCTCAACAAATTAATTTTTACATTCTCATCTTATAATGAGAGGGTATTAGGTTTGTGTGAAATTTGACCTCCCTCTTTTTTGTTAAATGTCCACGTTTTGAGACCCCCTGAATCCGAAAAACATGTTTTCACAAATGTGTCTGTCTGTATGTATGTTTGTAGGTCTGTAGATCTTTTTTGTTTGGTAGCACGATAACTTTAAAAAAAATTAACACATAGAATTGGCCTTTGGTACATTCCTTTAGTGTCTCAAATTGAAGGTCAAGTTTGTTAGCCAGACATTTCGAATAAAAATTTAAAAAGTAAACACATTTTGAAAATTTTTGAGACAACTTTTTTTTAATTTAAAAATTCAATGTACGGTTATAAGTGGTAATCAAAAAGACAAACAATTAATTTTAATTACTTTTTCTGATAAAAATATTAATAATTATAGCATTTTCAAAATAAATAAAAAAACGAAAATGGATATTTGAAGCCAAACAACGCACGATATCAAAAAATATCAAAGAAGAAAAACGTCGTATTTTGAATACCCTACAAGAATTTCAAAACAACTTTTTAGATTTTTTTGAAAAATCGACAATTGAAATTTTGACCGCACAAAAAAAATGAAAAATAAAAAAATCCATTTTGCAGCCAAACTACACAAGTTACAAAAAAAGATATCCTGGCAAAAATTGTGTATTTAAAAATGAACTACAAATTTGTTAAAAGCTACTTTCTGCCAGGACGCGTAGTTTTTGTTATATTTGTAAAAAACTGCATTAAAAAGACAAAAATTGAATTTTTAGACAAAGGACACAAGATTAAAAAAAATAAATAGATAAAATTTTTTACCCAAAAAAAGCTACAAAGTTTTGATTATTCATTTATTGATAGGATCCTTAGTTTTGGTTCTAATCGTGAAATATAACATTTACAATGAAAAAATTAAATTTTTGAAAAAACGGTGCAAGGTAGGAAGAATGTTTATCAACAAAAAGTGTGTGTTAAAAAAAGATCTAAAAATTTGTTAGCGATCACTTTCTGACAAGACGCCTGTTTTTTTTTTTAGTTGAGGATTGAACTATTGTGTTGAAAGTCCGTCTTTTTTGTGGAATTCAGTTGTCTTCAGATTGGAATGAAAGTATTTTTTGGCTGAAAGTTAATTTTTTTAAACTAAACATTTAATTATTTCATGAATGGTTGAAAACTTATCCTTTTCAGTTTAACTTTAATTATTTATTATGTTTATTTAAATGAAAAAAATCAAGATAGATTAAAATGGATTACCATTATAAACGCAAATACTTTTAAAAATAGATTGAAATTTATTTAAACACATTTTCTTTGTCGTTGAATTTATTGAGATATTATGTTCTGCTGCAATATCAACGATTTATTGTTTGTACGTTTTTAAATCATATTTATTTTTGGAAAAATTTGCACTTGGGAGTTGAGAAGGTTATATTGATTAAAAAGATTTTATTAACTATATTAAATTTCCGCTTTTTTGGGAGATTAGATGCAATCTTCTTTTTTTACATTATAATTATATTATTTGTGATTATATTATTATGTATCATTATCAGGGTGATTCTTTTATCTTGAAACATCGAAATATCCTAAGAAATTCGCATCTAACAAAAAAAATGTGCTTAATAAAAACTTTTTATTTTCGAGGGGGAAAAGCGTCCCTGCAAAAATTAACCGATTAAAGAATAAGTAAATTTGAAGATGCATCTCAATGGTAGAAAATTTAAATACTTTTTTTATATTAATTTATTTTAATTAATTTTTTTAATGAAAATTTTATTATTTTGTTTTTGGTTAAAAATTAATCGTTTTCAGTTAAAAATCCAACAATTTCGTTAAAAGTTGATGAATTTTATTGTGAGTTCACATTTTTTGGTTGAAAATTAATCTTCTTAATTGAAAATGGAACCTCTTTGTTAAAAATTAATTTTACTATTTGAAGAGCTATCCCGCTTGCAATAATTTCAACTATTATTTTTTAAATTTGTTTTTTCTAAAATAATTTTTTTTACTAAAAATTTCATTCCTCTATTTTTGGTAAAAAATTCAACAATTTAGTTGGAAATTTATGTATTTTATTTTAAATTGATAGTTTTTGGTAGAAATTTATTCTCCTTGGTTAAAAATTCAGTTAATGCTTAATTAAAAATTTAACTTCTTTGTTGAAAATTCATTGTGCTATTTAAAGGGCCATCGTTCTAGTTGAAAATCCAACTATTCTTTTTAATTTTTCAAACATTATTTCTTTCAACTTGAAATTTAATTATTTTATTTCTTGTTGAAAATTGATCGCTTTTAGTTAAAAATTTTAAATTTTGGTTGGAAATGTATGTATTTTATTATAAGTCCGTCATATTTGGTAGAAAATTAATCTTTTTGATTGAAAATTGAATTACTTATGTAAAGATTACACTTCTTTGTTGAAAATTTATTTTATCATATGAAAAACCATCTCTCTTGCTAAAAATTCAACTACTTTGTTGAAAATTTGTTTTTTTTAATCACTTTTTTAAGTGAAAATTTTATTATTATATTTTTGGTGGAAAATTCAACAAAGTGGTTGATAATTATGTATTCAATTGTGAATTTATGTTTTTTGGTAGGAAATTAATCTTCCTGGGTGAAAATGTAATTACTTCTTGGTTAAAAATTGTACTTGTTTTTAAAAATTCATTGCATTATTTGGAGAGCCATCGTTATGAATGAAAATTCGACTATTCTTTTCAATATTTTTTAAAAAATTAATTGGTCTAACTTAAAATTTAATTATCATATTTTTCGTTAAAAATTAATCGTTTTTAGTTAAAAATTTAACAATTTGCTTAAAATGTATGCATTTATAGTTATTTCTTTAATTTGGGTAGAAAATAATTATTTTTGATTGAAAATTTAATTACTTGGTTGAAAATTGAACTTTCTTGTTTAAAATTTAATTTAATTATTTGACAATTTATCTCTCTGGTTAAAAATTTAATTATTTTATTGAACATGATTTATTTATTTCTCAATAATTTTTTATCTGCGTATTTAATGATTCTATTTCTGGTTACAAATTCAACAATTTGTTTGAAAATTTATGTATTTTATTGTAAGTTCGTCTTTTTTAGTAGAAAATAATTTTTTTTGAATAAAAATCAAATTACGTAATTGAAAGTTGAACTTCTTTTTAAAAAAATAATTTTATAATTTGAAGAGCCATTTTTTTTATTGAAAATAAAATCACTTGGTTGAAAGTTGAACTTGTTTGTTAAAAATTCTCCTTATTATTTCAAGATTTATCTCTCTGGTTAAAAATTCAACTATTTCATGAAAAATTCTTTTTTTTTTAAATAATTTTTCAAACTACAAATATAATTATTTTATTTTTATTCGAAATAAAGATAGAATGTCCCCATTTTGACAAAAAATCTTTGAATTTTTCAAAACTTTCTTCATTTACATTTACAAGAGAATTGATGATAACCCTTTATATATTATATAATATTTCAGCTATTTTCAATATTGTTCAAATGTAGGAAATACATTTTATTATGATAAAAATAAAAAACATTTTCATTTCAAAAATTGAGATAGGCGCGCGCATGACGATCTAGCCTAATGATAAAATTAAAAGCTTTCACAATAAATTGATGTAGTAAGTAAGCTACAAAAAAATGTACAAAATGCTCAAAATTTTTTTTTCAAATACAAATAGTGTTATGCAAACTTTGTAAAACCAAAATTTTAGAATAATGAGCTTAATGGTATTAAGTTATTGTTAGATCAACAATATAACTTTATGTGATATAATGGAGAAAAATGTAGAGTTTCACACTTGATGTTATAGTGATTTTTATCAATAATTAACAACTTAGTAGTATTGTCATAAGTTTGAAATAAAGTGAGAAAAAATTTAAAATTTTTTCGAAATCTTTTTTGCGTTGACACGAAAACTTAAGCCGCTTCTCTTCTGCAACTTATTCTGCACCGCATTTACTCTCGACCCGTCATATGTAATACATACTTTTTTTGTTAAACAAATTATAGATTGTTTATTGAGGTAGAGTTTTGTATTGTATTTTAAACATGGTTGAAGGCACATGAGTGTTAGAATGATAGTCCTGAAATTTTGGATTAAATTCGAGGTTATGCTTACATTTACAGGATTTACAATGTTACAATGTTTATTAGTATATTAAAAATCGACAATTCGTTTAAATCTAGCACTTGGCTGCAAACTTCTATCTAGCGTTTTGTACTTGAATTAATAGTGTAAAAAGATAATTAATTTGATGTTTTACAGCTCTTTTACACTTGAAACCCCCAATTATCCAAGATTTTTTTTGTAATTTTTTCTCATCATTCATTAACTAAGCTTTGACAAATACCTACGCAAGAAAAATGTGTCAACAATAAAAAATGAATCTGGGTAGCTGCAGTGAGGTTCTATTCAAAAACTTTACATTAAGAAATATTTACATCAGAAATTAATAACTTATTTCAAAAATAGAACGTACTTGATTATCTTTGTTTAAATTAAAGATTTGCTTTCGACTAAAGGTTTGAACCAGGTGTACAAATTCAAAATCAAAGTTTAATTAATCAAAAATATCAAAAAAATACAAGAAAAAGGTTGCAGAAATGGGAGCTTGAAGCGCGAAAGAGCTTTAAAACATCAAATTAATTTTCTTTTTACAATATCAATCCGAGAACATGATGCCAGATAGAAGTTCAAAGTTAAGTGCTGGATTTGAACTTACAGCTTATTTTTAGTATACTCAGAAACACTGTAACATTGTAAATCTTGTAAATGTAAGCATAACCTCGAATAAAATAAAAAAATTAGGACTATCATCCTAACACTCGTGTTTCTTTAACGAATTAAAAAATACAATACAAAATTTTACCTTATTTAACAATCTTATGATTTGTTTAACAACAAAATATGTATTAGATATATCTAACTCCATAAATTTGCACGATCTAATTATCCAATTTGTTGTACAACTGTTTCTAATGAGCCAGTTACTCTGCGTTTGAGAAACATATTTCTTTCATTTGACGTATTCCTGTGCATCACCGTAACACAAGTTTACTTTTTCTTTAATTTACGTTATTTCAAAATCTTATTTAAAAAAAAAAACTCTTCTTTTAAGGTTTTTGTGCCATTCTCTTGTGCAAGTTGACTTTTCTTGAGTTAATGTTTCTCAAGCTTTTTCTAAATTGAATCCTCTTTTTTTTGTTACAGAGCTAAGTTCACAGTTCGACTGTTTACCTAATGGCGAACCTATTCCTGACATTCCTCGCGACGGACCTTGTGATTCTCCTAAAAGGTATTTTTCTGCTAAACCTTATCGTTCGCGTTCCTCGGTCAGATCTTCTCCTGCTGCAGAGGCATCTCTTCGTACCAGGTCCAGGTCTCCTGACATTCGTACTTCACTTGGCCTAGGTAAACTTACAACTGAACAACTTAGATCTGTACGGCTCATTCCTCAAGCGAATCCGAATCGGCGATTCGAAATTCGAAGACACACTTTTTCTTGCGATGCACCAATTCAAGTGAGAGGAAAACATCAGATCCTTGTGCCCATGTCAAAAGGCGAAAAAATGGTATTATCAACATCCCATGGTGACGTGTTTGCAATACTGGAGTCAAATAATACACAGCTTCGTGGAATGTATACAATGAAGTATGGCCTTCAAACGCGGGTAAAAATAAACATGTACAGCGGCGATGTTCAAGAGATGACTGCAGAAGAAAAAGAAGAATCTCCCTTAAACAGCAATCGCCCAATTTCAAAGAATTTTAAAAAAATAATGGTGGACGACATTCCTCAACAAGACTAACTTAATATTTTTGTAATCTGAAATACAAACATTAGGCTTGCCGCAAAACCTCAATCTCGATATTCTCTGACTTTTCTTTAATTTTAACACAAACACTTTTTCCTTTTACCTAATCACTAACATTAAATACCAAAATTTACAGCTTGTAACATTTTTAACATTAAATTTTTACTGATCGGCATAAAATAATTTAGGATTAAAATTCAATTCTCTATTTCGTCCTAAAAAGATGTCTTTGTAACAATATAGTAGAATTATCCACAACATAGGTTAATTTTAACAGAATATTAGAAAAAAGTATTCTTTGATAAATTCACGAAAACGTTCTTTTTTTAAGGAAACAAAAAAAGTGTGCCAAAGCTCAATTCAATACGTTTATTTTCTTGAGAGTTATTGACACTCTATTACTTCTTTAATCGTAAATGGCAACAATCTAAAATTCAATGATTCATATTAAAAAAAAAGAATTTAAAAAAAATACTTAAATTTTTAATCTACAAAGAAATTTTGTCAACAAAGTAGTTGAAAAAAAAATTTTCTATGAAACAGAACGATTTTCAACAAAAGTAATCATGTTTCAACTGGAAAATAAATCGAACGGTCAAATTCGGAGTACAAAA
Organism: Amphibolips quercusostensackenii; assembly: GCA_032357855.1. Classification (NCBI taxonomy): domain Eukaryota; kingdom Metazoa; phylum Arthropoda; class Insecta; order Hymenoptera; family Cynipidae; genus Amphibolips; species Amphibolips quercusostensackenii. Next base: position 6,149 of record JAUELO010240422.1, on the reverse strand, counting down.
ATTAATTTTCAACAAAAGAGAAGAATTTCTAAATAAAAAAATTGAATATTTTACTAGGTTAGTTCAATTTTAAATTCAAAATATTAATTTTTTTAACTGAAAGGGAAATTTTTTTATAAGATTCACATTTTTGACTAAAAAGGTTTTTCAGTCGAGAAAGGCACACATCTGAATTAAATTGTTGAATTTCAAGCAAAAAGATAAATTTTCAACCAAGAAGATAAATTTTCTGTCAAAACTGACAAATTTTTAACAAAATACATAAATTTGATCACATGATTTTGATTGTCGTTTAATTGAAATGCAATAAAATTCCTCGTAATTTATTGAAAATTCTTGAAATAATTAATATCTATAATTCATATCTCTAATTTTATATACATTTTAAAAGCCACACGCAAATCGAAATTCATGTGATTTAATCTACATTCTATTCTAATTGCTATACCCGTTTAAACTTTAATTGAGTTTCTGTGAACTAGCTGATTTTATCATTGTGGAATGCATGGTGAGTGTGGCAAAGTAAAATGAAATTCAAAAAGTGTCCTTATTGATGAAAAAATTTTTGGGCACTGTTACGGGGTCTTCGACAAATTACGTAATAGGATTTGGGGGTAGAAGTGTTTAACACAATGTTATAGCTCCTTTTCAAAATGGAACTAAAAAAACTGTTAAATGAAAAGTTAAATTTACCTTGAAGAAAATGCGTAATTTATTGCATTATGAGTTTCGTAATTAAGTTGGAAAATTTAACAAATCAGTTTGTTCTAAAAGAATTTAAAACTTCTCATTTTTTATATACTTACCTGCTCAAAAACTATTCCTTATGGCCATCAAAAATTAAATTAGTGAAATTTCAGTCCACAAAATTAATTGTCAACCGAAAAAGAATAATTTTCAATTAATAATATTAATTATTTTCTGAAAACAATTTAATGTTCAGTTAAATCAAATAATTTACAACCAAGGAAAAACTAATTGACAACCCAATACTTAAATTTTCAGCCCAAAGAGATGAATTTTAACAAAATGCTTGACTTTCATTTTTAAATTTCAGAAGGGAACTGGGACACACCAACCGACCCATTGCAAGTCTTACAGACTAGCCCTAAAAGACATTGTACCCAATGTTTGTGAAAAAGTATTTTGAGAAAATTTCAAAAGATTTTAAGGGAATTCATAGGATTTTCAGCGATTTTGATTATTTGCCAATTAAATTTTTAAAAACTAAACGACTTTTATTTTAAGGTTTTAAAAATTAAACTTTTTTAGAATTGCGCATTCAAAATTATAGTTTTAATTCGAAACTACATACACACATTTTGAAGATTATCAAAATAATTGAGAGGCATCATATCATGTAGTATCTAATGACATTCAAAGTAATTGGATAGATAAATTTTATTCTCAAAACGTTAAAAATCATACGATTGTTAATTGGAAGCTTTGAAAGTAATGAATCCAAGGAAGCGTCAAACCTGGTAATCGCTTAGAAGATTAGAATCAGCTGAAATTAAATGACTTTTGTTAAATCATTTTTTTTCTAGCTTCTGCTGTTTGTCCAAAAATTTAATTTTTCCATTTCTAATGTTGATTTTTAACTACGCGTCCTATCGGGAGATAATTTATAACAAATTTGTAGATCTTTTTTAGGTGCATACTTTTTGTTCTATTACCTTTTACCGTATCTTTTATAGTTTGACCGCAAAATAAAATTTTTGACTTTTCATTACAAAATTTGCGATTAAAATTTTAATTTTCAATTTAAAAAAAAATTCAAAACGTTGTTATGAAAATCTTGATGTGCTTTCAATGAGAAACGCCTTTTATCTCTTCCCTCTTTTTGCACCGTTCGCCATTTGGCTTAAAATCTGTATTTTTCTTTCCTTTTTTTTTAATTTTGAAAATGCATTAACTCTAGTGATTTGTTTTTATCATAAAAATTCGAAAGGATGAATAGTTTAACTTATAAAGTATTGCACATAGCCGTACATTGAATTAAAAAAAAATTTTTTAATTTTTTAAATGCTTTAACTTTTTGAATTTTCTTACCCAAAATAGCTGCCTAACGAACTTGACCTTAAGTTTCCGACATTTAACGAGTATACCAAAGGGAAATCTGAAAGATTAATTCTTTAAAAGTAATCATGCTCGCCGACAGACATACAGACAGACACAAAGACACTTGCGGACATACACACAGCCATACATACAGATATACATACAGACAGACATACATAGGGACGATTTTTGATTAAGAATTTTGTTTTATCACTGGAAATTTTTGTTAGTTAAGTAATTAATATTTTCCTAAAGTTTCATTATTTTGATACCATTTTTTAGAATGAATTTGCGACCTTTTAATCTCAACCTCATTATAAAATCGCGACTTAAAGATATTGACCTAATTTTTTTTAAAGATTGTTTTCTTACATGAAAAAGTAAATTTTTGATTAAAATTTCGAGCAAATCAAACGCTTTGAACTTTAAAATACGTATTTTTTTCATAGTTCGTAAATTGCTGAAATTAATACAAATTATTAATTTGAAGAATTTTTAGAAAAAGATCATACAAAGCAGAATCTTGAGGCTAAGCATAATAAAGATCCAACGTCGTTCAAAAGGAAAAAGGTGATCACAAAAATGGTTAAGATCAAGCATATCTTGGGATAAAACTAAAGGTAATACTTTTGTCAAACTGATTGACACCAAAAGTAAAACTGGACAGTTATATTCTGCTTGTCAGAAAAATCTATTGTTGCAACTGTAAATAGCAGATTTATTGAGCCTACGGATTTTAGATTCAAGGCTGACAAATTGCAGTATATCGATAATCTAAAAAAAGTTTTGGAAATTGTAGATGAAAGAGAAGTTTTTTTTTGGCTGCGCTGATGTGCGGATTAATCAAAGGAATGAAAGTCTCTAAGAATCCTACACTTTCATTGACTGAATAGGCGTATTGTGTAACACTCGTCGTCCCTAAAAACGACAGCAATTTGATGCACTGAGTAAAATTGTGAAAAAGACAGGATGGACGAAAGAATGAGCTCAAGCGTCTGTTTGCCTACTAAAAGCTACAGTATGGAAACATGAAACGAAACTAAAGGGAACATCTAAAATGCCCACGATCAAAATTTTGGCTTAGCAAAAAAATATTAGAGGAAACAAACAGTTCGCTATTAAAGCAATGTTTAAAGCTGTCAAGGTCAAGGATCCAAGAGGGCGCAAGTATGTGGATGACTGGATTATTCTTTGCGTTTTTAAGTGTATAAGATCACCAGTCACTTAGAAAATGATTAACGACGATAAAATTTCACATGTACTCAATGTGTGCGCGATTCGAAGGAAATTTTTTCATAATAGACCTAATGCTTTCACGATGATTCATTATGATAAGAATAAAAGGTCTGGGCTAACTCGAAATGTTAGCCCTCATGTCAACGTCAAGTAAACCGTTCGAGGGTTGAGTACTGCAAGCATAATAAATTCAAAAATACTCATTCATAGTGTGATGCATATAACAGAGGAAAATATATGGAACGTCCGAAGTAGATTTGCGCCAGGAAGATAATAAACGGATCAAATATTTAGCTTAAGACAGATCACAGAAAAAGTTGGAGCGAAAAAAAAATTTATGTGGATTTGTTGCCCTAGAAAAAGCATTCGACAAGGTAAATAGAAATGAACTGTGGTAAGCTCTGAAAGAATATGGAGTCGATGCATGTCTCCTACAAGCAATAAAGGCAATAAATGACAATAGAAAAGCGAGTGTAAGAGTAATTGTGAAACTGAGAGACTAGTTTGATATTATGCAAAGTGTTAGGCAGGGATGCGTGTTGTCGTCATAACGATTTATTATTACCATGGACAAGTGTCTAAGAATGACCTTCTTTGACGGAGAAGGTGCAGATTTCGATACAGTGAGAGTACGTAGGTGAGCGTTCGCAGATAAGGTTGTTATGACAGAGTCAAGCGAAAACTTGACAAGAATTTTGAATAAAGTTATTATAAGCATGTAGAACACAGGCCTTCAGAATCAACGTAATTAAAGCGAAAAATATGTTGTATGAGTCAAATAGTGAGGAAAACAATATGCAACATTGTCCTTTACGATGAGAAAATAGAAAAAGTTGATAAGTATGTTTATCTTGGTAGCTTATTTACAAGTGACGGGAAAATAGATGGAGAGCTAGATATGTATATAAACGAGGCTGCTGTATGTTAGCGGGACTTGGACCTAACAATAAAATGAAAAATTTACGCGATTAGCATAAAATTCTTGCGCACGTGGTGTAGTATGAAATGGTATGAAGGAAACATTAGTTGACAAATGTAGAATAAATGCGTTAAGGTATAGTAAACAGCAATGTGCCCAGAGGCTTGCCGCGGAAAAAATGGTTAAAATGTGTAAATGAGACCATAGTTCGAAGAGACGTAATAAACCATAGAGACACAAAAGCTTGCATGAAAAAATGCATGGACACAAAGAAAGCGAGAGAGGTGTACTGGGGCAGGAAAGTATTTTGAAAAATAGTTTATAAAAAAAGCATAGACAAGAATGACGTCTGCAAGAAAAGACCTTGGATACTAATAGGCTTGAGTGGAAAGCTTCACATAATAAATTTGTAAGTCTCTTCATTATGGGTGATTGACGAAAATATTGATCAGCAGCCTGGGTCGGAGAAGTGTTGCGAAACGAACGTCTTGTACAGGAATTCTGGATTAATCTGAAAAAAAACCCTCGCCAATTACTCCCTTCCTTACCAAGTGAGTCAAGCCTACCCTGAAAGGGAAATAGCCTGATTGTATAATAATAATAATAATCAAATTACAACAATTGGACAGCGGGCAGCGATATTGCTATCCACGGGTCATTCACTGTCGTGTGCTATTTCCAGCACTACATTAAGGCCCAAGCATAGTCGTATAGACAGATCAAGGATCTCCGGTGGTAACGGCATAGCTGCTGTCCAACAGAAAAATCTAGTAGGTGACATTTGCTATTAAGACTATTTTCTGAGACATGCACATGAGAAAATAACCTCTATCGCAAATGTCATTTACTAAGTTTTTCCGTTAGACAGCAGATTGGATCAATGACTCGCGTTTCAAGATGACAGGTGTTTCTCTAACTGACCACCACAAGTAGAGCGAGACGATTGGAGGGTAGGGGTTTGAAGCTAGCCGTAGCCTACAGTACATGAAAGATAAGCAAAAGGTTTGTTTTTTAATATGGCCCTTTGAGTATCATTTAAGAGAAAATTTCGCTTGCAAAGAGTATTCGTAACAGCTAACTACAATTTTAGTTTCTTCATAAGTTAAAAAAATCGGACATTTAAATAACGCCATTTCAATGCCATATTTTTGAAAATAAGAGACGATTTGTATAATTTTTCTATTTTTAATTTAAGCTTTAGTTTTTTATGTCATGCTTTTAAATATCTTTTAAGCTTGAAGTCATGACTTAGCAATTAGCAAAAGTAAGACGTTACGATAATAAATTAATTTCTGTATTTTCTAAATTTTGTGAAAACTTATGGACCTATTTACAATTTGAAAAATTCGTATGTTCTTATTGATTTAGATACACGTTCAATTTATATTGCTTTATTTATAATATATTAAAGCATAATAATTAGAAACAAATATTTTCAATAAAGCTTAATATCAACAGTATTCCAAAAGTTTCAATAGGTTTGCTTCCAAAATTAGATCACATATGGTTATGCTGTTCCATAATATTTTTTCGTTAAAGGCCGACTTTAAACTTATTGAAAAATAAACTATACTAAAAAAAAAGAAAAAGATGTTTGGAAAAGGTTGGGCATAAAACTTTGGAATTACCTTCAGCATGTAAAAAATATAAAACGAAGGTAGTGTAGTGCTATTTTATTAATGAATAGTACATTAAGCCGTCACATACTTTTTTTTCGAGATTTTGAGGGGATTCAGTGGTTTATTGATCTTTCTGCCTCGGTGACAATCTCAGGAGGAGTCATCTATCCGTCGTCGCTGTCACTTTGGTCCATTTTTCTTAGTGTAGTGAAGATCTTTGTCGCAATTTAAGACTCAAGCAAATGTAAAGTATTGTGAGCAAATGTGAATTGTCAACATACGGGAGAGAAAACGCAGCCGCGAATGAGCGCACG
>JAUELO010240139.1:0-26540 GCA_032357855.1 Amphibolips quercusostensackenii | reverse complement strand
ACGATGATCATTACCTTTTCTGAGAGCCGTAAATTCGTCCACAAAAAATTTGATCCATAACTGGTTCCTTCATCACGACAACGCGCCATGACACACTGCCCTCAGCGTGTCCCAGTATTTGGTCTCTAAAGGGATCGCTGTGTTGCATCAGCCGCCTTATTCGCCCAATACGTCACCCTGTGACATTTTTCTGTTGCCTAAAATAAAATCGTTGGTCAAAGGAACCCATTTTGAGTCGATTACGGACATCCAAGCGGCCGTGACGAGGGTACTCGCGGATATCCCAGTCGAAGCGTTCCAGAAATGTTACGAAGCGTGGAAAACGCGCTGGAATCGTTGTGTAGCTGCCCAGGTTTCTAATTTGAAGGGGATGGCAGATATGTAAGAAAATTTATAAATATACGGTTTTTATGGAATCAGTCTCATCACTTAATTGTCACACCTTGTATATCTCTCGCCACACAGCTCCAATTGTTCAAACAATCTTATCATTTTAGGTAGCTGTGAAGATCTTATACAGTATGTTAAAACAAGTTATTGGCCTGTAATTCTGGGGGTCAACTAAGGTGCCCATCTTGGGCAGGAGCACTGTGCGCCCTTTCACCAACCACTTCGGGATAGGCTCTTCCGACTGTAGGTCTTATACAGCTCTTTGAAGCTATTAGTGTTCTTTGCGTTCTTTTTTTGCAGTGGATGCTGAACTTCGTAGACTTTTCGCCAAAATGCTTGGACATCCTTGAATTTGGGCGGGTGGTGGACAGTCACTCTAGGATCTTGAAAGAGTCGAGACGGGTCTTAGAAAAACTGTCCATTTTCTCTCTCCCACTTCTCTCTTGGCTCTAGATTTCTTCTAGCATCAGATAGTATTCGTATTCTGCATACAATATGCTGCAGTGAAATTTCTAACAGATGTTATATAGTCAATCATACACTAAATGTGGAAACGTACTGCCTTGTCCAGCCTATCTGTGTGGTGAGTTGATGCATTCGCCCTTTAGTCTCATGATCAACCGTTCGTTTTGTTCTGTAGCTTACATCTGCTAAAGCTTTCGCTGCATTATACAGTCTACAATTTATGGTCCAGATTTTAGACTCTTACGAAAAATCTCCAAGAAGCTCGTCATCCAGTTCAGCCAGATCTTCAAGCTTAAAAAAAAGCTAAATGTTGATGTTTCTCCGTGTTCTGAAGCATCGTTTTTCCTCTATTGGATGCCTGGCCGCAGTTGGTTTCAGTATCGCCACTCTTTTTCTGTTTCCGGCTTGTTTTAACTGCGGTTAAGTAGGCGCTCCGCTTACAGAGCCCCTTGTCCGGAGTTTTTCTGCGTGGTTTTGCAGACTTTAATGCAAAAACAGCGAGAGCTCTGGGTTTTCTTACACCGCAAGGCATGCAGTCGTGCTATGTAACCATGACGTACAAGAGGTCATACTGGTATCGTAGCTCTCTAGCAGGTCATTATTGAGTTGATCCGTCCACCCAAAGGTATTGAATTTTCGTCAGTGTATCACATTGACTCCGTCTTGATTAGCTCCCCTAACTCTTAGGTGGTCGGCATTATTATCCGACCCATTGTCGGGAGCCCTGCGCGTTCAATTGTTTTGAGCCTCACTTGAATATATACCATATTATATATATTTATATAAGTAACTTAGATGTTTTTTACATATTTGGCAGAATTGGTAAATTTATAATTCTAATCTGCTGAAATTTCAGTATTCCGAGTATGCTGGCACGGTTTACGAAAGGCTTTGCAGTGGAGAAATTTTAATAACCAAGGATATCCAGAAAAAGTTAAAATGCCGATACGTCGATCATGGTATTCCTTTTCTGAAAATTGCACCTTTTAAAGAAGAAGAAGCATATTTGGACCCTAGAATAGTTTTATACCACAATGTGATTTACGAAGAGGAAATCGAGGCTCTCAAAGGATTTTCGAAAACGCAGGTTCCTCAAACCTTTAAATTTTTATTTAATTTTTTTTTTGCAAAAAGGTTTTCTTGTGATATTTAATCAGTGTTACGATTTTTAATTGTTGAGAGACGTCAAATCTGCACAAAAAAAGCAGAGCTATATTTTTTATAACGACTATTTTTAAATTGAGTACGGGTAGGTTTTTCTACATCTAAACAGAAAAAAATGAAATAAGTTGATAATGTAACTAAAACCAAAGTTGTAAGTAGACCTCACCACATACAGGTCATTCATTTAGCCATCAAAAAAAACTTTAAACTCGGGTTAAAGAATACACTTTGAGACGGTCAGTCTTAATCTTAAAATCATAGATTGATTTTTTAAAGGCCAAATAAAATATTACAAATAATTGGGAAAAATATTACATTTATACGCTTCTGATGAGTAAATTAAATTGAAGTAAATTGACATTTCATTTCATTATAACTTTGCACTTCTTTCATGAAGACCTTGCTGTGTAAAACTAAATGTTTTTGAATTCAAAATGGAAGGACTAATTATTTCAAGTTTCTTTCTGAAACTAAATTCTATCGAATCAAATCCAAGTCCGGAGAAAATTTATCTCGTGACAGTTTTGTACCTTGTCCAAATCGAAAGAGACCTTGCTGTGCGAATTATTTTTGTTCTAATTCTAAAGTTTTTATATAATATGAGCATAATGATCCACCTAACAGCTTTGTCCTTTAGTTTGTGGAGCCCTCGCTGTATGGAATCTTAGGCTTTTTTTTTTAAATAAGAGGGCAATTATTTAGAACAAAGTGAGCATGTCTAAATACTTTGAAACGAATTTTTGATAAAGACAAATAATCTAGTATTATATCCTAGTTGAGTAGTTACAAATTTCTCATAAAAATGATAGACTAATTTATTTAGGCTATTAAAATAAGTCGGAGAAATAAAAGTTCTCTATTTTGAGTCTTATGCTATAATAGATTATGAATCTTTAGACAATTATATCTCGCGTCAATTTCTAATTACAAATTACTTTTTATATAAAAGCATCCGAATCCTTAAAAGTAATTATCGATTCGCGGCAGGTCAAGAAGAACCCATTATAATTCCAAGGGTTGCATTATTTTTCGTAAGTTGCTCAGTGTTTTCTCTCCAGTTATTTGAAAAAAACGTTTTTAAATGCAAATTCAATATCGAATACTGGTCTAATACTTTCCACTGACAGATTAAATCATAAAGAGAAGTATTAAATAATAGAGGAAAAATAAAAGTAGATGAAATTTTTTGAAAAGTGCATCATGATTGCTCCAAGCTAATGGTTTAAAATGCCGGTACCTGCTCCATCGTCTCATCGCGGATTATATTTCAAACTTCTAGATCCACGAATTGAATTGGTTTTAAGTAATGGGTAAAAAACACAGTATCACAAGTTTTTCATATGATGGTAACTCTAAAACATTTTGATTTTTTAACACACAAGAATAAGTATATTTTCTCTTCTACAGTTAAAAAGTGCAACAACACGAAATACTATTTCTGGTGAACAGCGAACAACTAAACATAGAATTGCCAAAACTGCCAGGATTGTAGAAGAGAAAAATAAACATGTAAAGCTTTTGTATCGTCGACTGGAGCATATGACAGGTTTGTCAATCGACACAGCCGAGCTACTGGAAGTTAGTTATTACGGCATCGGTGGCCTTTTTTTAACACACCTTGATTACTTTGGTGTAAGTATACAATAAGTAACCTAGAATGTACGTCATGCTAATACCTTATTGATAACATGAAAACAATTCAACTTTCTAGGACAACACACTTTCCGCCTCTAAGTATGGTGATCGTATTGCCACTGTTCTGTTTTATGTGAGTTAACAAATACTTTTTAGTTAGTGACGGGCGATACCGTAGTAATCGTTTGAGTATCGGGTCTAAAACACACGATACTTTGATTCTCGATTCCCGTATGTAGAAGGTCGATGTATCATAGTATGGACACTGTTTGACGGGTAGCGGTTCTTATCGATACTTAACGTGTAGAAGAAAGACAGTAATGATATCTCTGACCTCTTATCACCTACCCTCTTCTTTCTTTCCAACTTTAATGAATGTTTTGGTAGTATCAATGCTCTAATATCGACACTACTCAAGAAGAGATTTTTTTGTTAGTATCACCCATGCCTACGTTCAATCTATAATTGCAATCTACATATATTTTTACTCAAATTATTTCGGGTTGCACGCACAGATGGAAAAGTATTAGAATGTGGAGTCTCATTAAACTTGGTTTTGATGTACAAGAACACCATTATTGCACCTAACCGGTCAATTATTCAATAAGACCATTTTGTAACTTTCCTTTTATATTAGAAGCTAAAACATAACAAAAGATCAAATTGAAGTTAGTTAACTCAATATCAGATCCTCGAAATTTCATGATAATAACATGGTATTCATAAGTATTTATAAAACTTTAATAAAAGTAAAAAAATACGCCAAAGGACCTATGAGTTCCTCATGCTTCTGCGTTTGCAACACGTAAATTTTGTTGTCATGCGCGTATAAGGTTGAGTAAGAATTTATTAAATTTGTCAACTGTCAATCTTTAATGCACATTTGAGGCCGCAAATTATTGCAAATTAAGTTAAGATTAATAATTTCATGTACTTTGACAATTCAGTGGCTTAGACGTCTCTGAGCTCGGATTTTTTACTACTCGCATCACTAGTCTACCGTGCAAGCCCTCTACCATAAAACGTATTAATTTTGGGTCGCCAGCGAAATGTCAGCTGCTACCAATAGGCTCATTTATTAATTTTGAATTGCATATTTCAAAATTATAAGAGTTTATTTTAAATCGTAAGAAATTATTTTACCGACCGTCAAGTAAACTAAAGTAAAGTGGGCCTTCTTTTAACTTATAAAGTATATAAAACGGAATTTGTTAAATTTGTATATCTTTTGACGTAAAATTACTCAAATATCAATCATTTCAATCAATCACCCAATAAGCAGCCCAAGCTTTTGAATTTTTTTAGCGAAACACCTTGCCCATACATTTTTAGCGATTTCTTCCATAGAATTTAAAGGATTGCATTTCAAAATCTCAAAAACCTAAAATCTTTGTCAATAAAGTCAGAAACCTAAAATTGCTAAAATATTATGGTTTCTAATTTGAAATTGCCTAGAGTTTCATTTAATATTATCCATTTAAGAGAATTTCAAAATGAACTTGTTTAACCTGACATTAATTCATGTGATACCAAGTAACATTTAAAATGATTTGTCTACTTTTTCAGATACAAGTTTTATTCTTAAAATAGTGCTCTTATGATTCTAACAAAAAACGATATAAAATAATATTCAATTTCTAAAATGTTTATTATACAGAGCTCTAGAAGCAAAATATTTTCCAGATGAATGACGTCGAGAAAGGAGGTGCTACAGTTTTTCCTCTATTAAACATTACCTTATGGCCTAAAAAAGGTAGTGCAGCATTCTGGTACAATCTTAAACGAAATGGACAAGGAGATATTTCAACTGCACATGCAGGATGTCCAGTACTTTCAGGAACAAAATGGAGTAATTTTTTATTTAAAATATTATAAATTAAGCTAGACTTAAATCAAATGCAAGTTTTCAATATGCTCTTCACAAGGGGACTCATATATCACTGATTTTGATAGGACTAAAATAGGTGAAAGTACATTTAAATCCATTATGCGCGTATTTTTTTTTGCTTCAACTGGTAATTTTTTACGAGATATTAGAAATAAACTAATTTAATTATTCAATGCAACATTTCGACAATTTTCTTAGTGCAAACATTTATCTAGCAAGTAAAATTATTGCGATTCTATAAAAAGAATTAAGAAAAAATAAGATTTTCAATAGTTTATTTTCACTTTAAAAAATTATTTACAACAAATAGCCAGAAACAGAGTAGTTAAATTTTTAATAAAAAAGTCGATTAAGCAGCTACAGATTTTAACAGAAAACTGGTGTATGGTAGTAAGCACAAACCAATACATTTATAATATTAAAATAATCAAAAAATACAATTTACACCGTGTTTGTTTTCTTCAATGCATAAAAACGGTATGCGTGCGATTGTACTTGTTACGCGATTTTTCTGGAATCAAATTCTTTGTATCTTCAAGAGGTGCGTCACGTAGTCTGGTGGTGTTGAAATTCTAATTTTCTTTCTCTTACCTTTTTCATTATTATAAGAATTTTTATTTTTAAAGTTATGAAAATAACCGACACGTTGACACTTGGCAATAAAGTTCGCAAATTTGTTCAAAATATTATGTGATTATAAAGTTACTGAGTTTAAAAATTGTAAAAGCAGTTTGCTTAGATTTTTTAAATTTTGTTTAAATTGATGTTAAAGCCATGTCAGCGTAACCTCAACATTTTTTTTGCATTTTTTTGAAACACAAATTACGTTTATAAGAAACTCGATATCAAGTTGAAAATTAAAGAAATTGAATAAGAAGTACTAGAAAACCTTTGTCTGGCTTTAAGTTTATATAATTATATAAAAGTTTTTTTGTTAATATTTTTTATTGCTTTTTTTATAATTATAAAACTTTAAGACCAGACGCATGTTTTTCAGGGTTTGTTTAATCAATTTCTAAAATTTTGAACTCGATATCGTGTTTCGTGTATACGTAAGTTGAATTTTAAAACAAAAACGAAGAGGTTACGCTCACATGGCCTTAGGCTTCACATTGTGTGTCAGCATTCGTTTTACTACAAAACTTTTACTGGACATTTAGAAAGAATGGGCATTTTGCTGCTGTGCAATTATTATTAGCAATTTTTGTATGATAAATTTAATGTGCTCTTATAATATTAGGTTTGTTTAATTACAGTTTTGACTGAATGGCTGCGTGAAAAAGGACAAGAATTCCACAGGCCCTGTACTTTATTGGAAAGTGAATAGAAATTCATAGGATAAGTTGATTGAAAGGATGGAAAATGAATTCTTCGAAAGTACAGAAAGTGTACATAATTTAGGAATAAGCTTTACTGTAATCTTTTCAAAACTTATTTTGAATTCAACTATTATTTTTAAAAGTGTGATACGAATCCTGCACCGTAAGAGACTTATTTATTTTTTGACTTGACTAAAACGAGCATATTCCTTGAGTTGAAACATAGGAGAGAAACCGCTTTTTACTAAATAGTGACGAGTCCGCATTTGCAGTTGACCACGCATGCACAGTGCGTCTTCATTACTCCCTATGGGAGTAATAGATCCATTAGACATATTAGTATGGCGTCATGTTCCGTCAATATGATAAATTACTAACAGGAAATTATCGTTTTTTAAGCACCAAATATTGCTTGCGCAGGCACTTTCATAAAATGATTTATTTTAGCGTGAAGTAGTAAATATTCCGTTGCTATGTGATTGTTCCTCAAGTGTAGTATTTATTATGAGCAACAACGAAATAGATGATGTAATATAATCATGATTCGAAAAAAATTGTTTTATATATTAGGAATGCTTTTATTTTTTCATTTAAAATGATCAAATTGCACGCACAGTCACTTATACACATGACTGCATGCCCAAACGCTTTGGAAATTGCAACCGTTAAGGAATCGAATCGTATATAAACATCCTAAACCTGAGCCTATACCTAAGTCTAGTGCATGTGCTAATCAACTGTTCTACCAAACCGCTTGGATGTTGTGGAAAAAATCTTGGCCGCGATTCTTCGCTGAGAAACTAAGACTACCTAATGAATCATTTTTCAAATAATTTGCGTTTTACAAATTTTATGAATAGGTGCATTTAAGAAGGTTTAGTTTCCAAAATGGAAATTGATCTATTATAAAACAGAATATATTTTTGATGAAACTCATAAAAATTTTTGTTCACAAGGCAAATTTTGTATAGTATATTATTTCGTACCTAATAATAACTATGTACAAGTAATAGAAAAAAATTACGTAAATATTTAATTTATTCGTGATTTCTGTTCAAATTTTGAAGCTCTGAAATTCGGAGCATACGTTACTTTCATATTTATTTCCTTTGAAATCTTTGTTTTATAATATAATCTCCTAATTTAATTGTAAAATCTGCCCTGTTTTACAGAATCAAATAAAAAAACATTCATATTTCAATAAGATTTTCCAGAATAAAAAAAGTTCAATGATTTCAGTAATATAATTTAGTAAAAGTGTGATAGTAAACATAGAAGCAACTGCTGTAAATGATTTACTTGAAAATTCAACTTTTTCCTGCTTATAAAAAATACTTGAATCTGAAATATTCTAACGTAAAAGACTAATGCGAGCACTCAAACGAAGGATAAATTGAAATAGAAGGCATAAGTCATAAAAATAACCAGTGTTTATTTACTTCAATAACATTTTGATAAAAACCAGTCTTTATTTACCAATTGTTACAAAATATTAAAATGCATGTAGGGTAAGAGGAGTCGATTAAAATTGTATAATCAAACAAACTTAGCTGTACTTGAATTTCGATTACAATTATACAAAGGAGCCTTGTTCGAAGGTGATTACGTCTAGGAGTGTCTAGTTCAGGAGTTTCACATCGCTCAGAACTTAGAATTAAACAATTTTTCCGCGGCAGCACATTTGTGTGTTCGCATTCGCAGGTAACTTCATATTTTTAGGGTATATTTATTTGTTTATAAAATGCAAGACTGATACTGTTTATTCTATGAGACGATCGATGATTACTGGCTTAAAACAGTATGGAATACAAGTGGGAGGAAAATGTAACCATCTTTGAACAAAATGCCTTCGTATAACTGTAATCGAACTTCACGTGCATGTAAGTTCGTTTGGTTGTCGTTGTTTATCCCACCATTTGTTTTATAGTACTTTTATCAACCTCTTTCTTGAAATCTTGACACAGGAGAGACCTATACATATCTGGGCGTACCGCAGAACCCTATTTAGGACATAATATCTGTAAAGGAGTCTCTTTGAAGCAGATTCAAGCATCTTCTTCGAAATATTTGGTCTTCATATCTGTCGGCGTTAAACAAGGTATCTGCGACCAACATGCTAGCCGTCCCTGTCCTACTCTACTCGTTTTCGGTGGTTCAATGGACGAAGAACGAGCTTACGGCCCTTGATATTGATACACGGAGAAAAATGGATAGTCAAAGCTAGAGAGTCGAAATTTACAGAGCCAGTCCGTTCTTCTAGATGATCTAAGGGACTCTTAGAATTTTTTCGACATAGTGAGAGAGACTCTTATTTTATAGTCAGTCTGACTCTTAAAAGAAGGCTAGACTCACTATCAGCGATAACCAAGGCATTCTTTCGGGATGGTCAATACGATCACCTTGTTTTAACGCATTTCGACCATGAACGAAAGAGCCAATGGCCCATCGCGGAGGGCCACCCTGATTAGTTACCGTTAGCATATTTATTTAAAATGATTCAATATGTAAGTCAAATGATTGCAACAAATAATAAATGTGAAGTGCATAACAATATAAGGAATTATTGTAAATTTGTTTTCAAGATGAGAAAGATATTTCTTTCTCTAAAATTAAAATCGATCATTTATATTTAAGGAGAAAATATAATAAATTATTTAAATTTTACTTTACAAATCTTTCTTGTATGCAAATGATGATTTTTTAATAACTTTACTCTTGTTACTTGCTGTATACAATTGGTTTTCACATTTAATCATTTAAAATATGCGCGTTAAGCCTTAACCAATCCGGTTATCGACGCGATGCATGCATTGGAAAGCAAACGAGAGTTAGGAGCAGAGTGGTTCAGAGTTTATTGAAATTTTACATATTTTTAATGAGCTTTAACTGCTCGCTTTTTTATATTTCGAACATGCGTGGAGAGTGAAGTGCATAAGAGAAAACATGCTGGAAAGTGAATTAAATTTATTCTTTTGATTTTTCAACGTCAAATTTGATGCTTCTAAGGGATTGAGGCTGAAGACGTAACTGGATGCTCAACTATTAAATTGTTGTTACCGTGTCGTTCTAAACTAAAAACGTGCCAAAAATTTCAGCTTTTATTAACGGTGAAGAAAGCAGCGAGATGTGGGATATTAGTTTTTAAATTCACTTCAGTGTTTAAATTTTTTTAATTCAGTGCAGTACAGTGACGTCGCACAGTATGCTTAGCCTTTTATGCTTTAAATATTTGGTCAATGTGCACTGTTTTTGGATATAAAATTATGTCTAATACACATCGGTATTTACGAAAAAAAATGCTTTTAGAATTTATGTATTTCATATAAATTTTCAGGTTTCATAGGTTCCACTTAATTTTATAATTTCCAGTCCCTTATAAGAGAGAGACTGAAGTAAATAAGAAGAGGACAACAATTATACAAGATAAAGGATAATCAAATCAAGCCTCTAAGATGGCCAGGTCGACTGTTTGCGGAGATCAAGTCGACGATTTAAGATGATCGAATGGACCCTATGGATCGGCGATTCGATCCTTCATAATGATCAATTTTGGCCTCTGTAATGATCAGTTCGACTCTTTATGATAATTGAGTCGACTGTCCGAAATAATCCATTTGACACTGTGAGACGATCGACTTGAACCTCTTGTTTCAACCTTCGAGAGATAATCGCTTTAGCCATCTTCAAGGACTGTCCTATAGTTGACCCTCCAATTAAGTCGGTCTGCACATCTAGATAGCCAGACTAGCCTTCCATTTTTTTCCGTGTACGAGGTAGATTATTTATATGCATAAGGGCTTGCATATCAATTCGTGCGTTTCGCGATTATACATCTCACGCCGTTAAGGCGGACGCGGACTTCTAAATCTCCAATATCATCGCAACCGACTTGTTCTAAGTAAGTAATGCTCATATCGCTGAAAATGGCAGAGATCTTCTCCTATAAATAGTCAGGAATCACAAGATGATTGGCAAAAAATCGTTCCTTTACGAAGCCACGGAGTAGGTGGCCGAGACCCTTGGCCCGAATTTTAATATAAGAAGTGAAGAAAGTGCATTACTCTATCTAGATGACTCATTTCTGAAAACCGAAGTAAAAAAAAGGAGATGTCAAAAATCTCGCCAACAGGTACTTGATAAAAAAATGCTCGGAAACTTTCACAGAAATATAGAAGAGCATTTTTTGTCAAAAAAGCAAACTTTTACTTTCCTCAGATCATCAGGACTTAATTCAGGTACAGAGGGTTTTACTTTCGCATTCCGGACGGTGTCATTTTCACCTTAGAATACCATGATCGCATGTTACATCAAGATGTTCTTAGCATTAGGTGCAGAGCCTCTCTTGCATACGCTAAATACCAAAAATACATGCTATTCAAGTGTTCTACTTACGCGGAAAAGACGTATCTATACAGACATAATGTGGTCCTGAACTGTTGAACTTGCCAACTTGGATTATTTTCAAATGAGAGAGGTTCACAATTTACTTAAATTTTAACTTTAAGAACATTTATTTTGAACATTTTAAACTTGAAAATACTCAACAGATGAGGCTCGAAATTAAAGACTGTACACTTTGAATTTGAAACTATTAATTATATTTGAAATAAATTGATATTAAACGTTTTAGACTTCAACAAGTCCAACAGTGAACAGAGCTTCACTTGTCCAGGTGGCTAACCAAGGATTTACTTCAAGGTATTGTGTCACCTCTATGGACGGTAAGAAACTGAAGAAGACAAATAGGTTTCTTATTTTCTCAGGTAGCGCTACGCAAGCTCAGATTATTTTCTCTGTTTTGTAAACTTTTACTTCAAGTACACTTCCTAGGCTCTCGTCATGCTTCAGAAAACAGTGAAAGATCCATCCTTGCGTACACTGTTTGCGATTCAAAAACTGGAAACGGTTTGTCTTCTAGGTATGCCGTACTGGCTCAAAAAAATTATTTTTATTTTTTTATAGAATCGCACTTTCGAATACGTCAAGCCGGCTTTGAACATATAATTCATGGAACCTTGTTTCTTTATCTCGACTCCAGAACGTCAAACATATTATAATGGCGAACGCTGTTACAGGCTGTTGACATTATTATCATGGTGTACGTCATTTCGCCTGTCGTGTATTTATTTATTGCAAACTATGAGTGTATATCGTCACTAGGTGCCAGATGAAGACAGTTACTAATCAATGCAACTAAAAAAAATTATGACAGATCTTTATCAAATAAATTTCTAAAGGAATGCTCAGTATTTGCCGAACTGTAAAAAATAGAAAGTTCAGTATAGATGGGCTCACTGATGAGCTGGGAGTTGAACTTTTAATTAGTCTTTACCCTCTGTGCCCAATAAAAGTTGCAGAGAACTAAATTTTTTGGGTGAAGGTGTGTACTTTATGGCTTTGGCCTGCTAGTTGAGCGAGGAGAGCGCTAAGACTCACGCCAGCTGCAGGAAAAAGCTGTTTTCGACGGCTCTATATTAAGGTCCTTTAATTTTGTCTGACATAGCTCTGAAGCTATTGCTTTCATTAGTTTTACATGTTCTTCCAGAAAAGCCCCAAATTTTTTGTTTTTTGGTTTTTTACCGCTATTTACTTAAAAAGGCAACGTACCGAAGCATTTTTATAAACGGATTCTTAATCACGCCAGGCTTTCATATGACATCAGATCACTATCTTTTCGTTCAATACGGCAAAAAGAGCTAACAAAACCCTTCTACTTTATCATGTCTTTTTGAATTATTATCTTTGGAAAGATGTGTTTAAAGAAGGCTGCAACCCACTTTTTCAAAGAAAAATCTGGCTTATGAAGAGTTCCAAGGGAGAAAGAGGATCTTGAGCGAGAGTATTTGGTAGCTGGTGATCCCACTTAGGCAACATGCTACTGTTTTTCAGATAAATGTCCTGCCCTTCGTTTGATGCGCTGAGACAGGTTTAGAGAAAAGTGCGTCTGAGAGTCAGATAACAATCTGCTTAAACAAAAAAAAAGGTATGTTACCAGCCGACAGACAGTCACTATATTTTTTGGAGACATATACGCATTAAAAATCTCTGAAAACACTTTATAATTTTGGAGAATGCATATGTAACATACACATATGAGTTCATATGACATACTTGCAAAAATACGCCGGAAGTGTTGTTGAAGTTATTACTTAAATTTCCATCTGTATATTTTCTACGGAATTGTTTAAACTGTTTGAACAATATCTGGTGATGTACATTCTTCACCAGCTTCAACAGACTCGTTATTGAAGTTCATCAACATGTCAGAAATCGGTAGAGAGTTTCACTTGCCCTAGTAGCAACATTTGCCTTGTATGACAGAGGCCAAAGTCTGACTCAGCATCTGCTCCCTCTAGTAGACCAGGCTGTCGGGAGAAATGATCAGACCAGACGAAAACCAGAATCTGGTGAATTAAGGAACCACATTATTGTATCTAGTTTAAACATTAGTAATTAATGTAGAAATTAATTGATGAATATTATTTCACGTTTTGCAGGATATTTTAAGAAAATATACAAACATTGTTGACAGAAAATACAGTTTTGTGCCGTTTTTCCCAAAATACATTTGCTATTTAACAATTGATAGCGCTTCTGTTGGTGTGTATATACGACAAAAGGTTATGTTTTTAATCTTTAAGTGTCTCCTAGAACGTTAAAAAGTCTTCGCAGTATATTTATCCAAAAAGTTCTGAAATAAAGTGTAAAACTATTAAAGAAACCTGTTTAGTACCGTTTTACATTCATTTAATTTTTTCTGGTGTATATCATGTCCAGTCAGGGCCAGAATCTGCTATACTAGACTCTGGTGCCAGAACAGCACGCTAAAGCGGAACTAGCTAGGTGCCAGACTGCAAAGAGATTCTTCTTTTTCTGGCGCCCAGCTGTCGCCAGTCTGAAGGTATCTTGCTACTAGGGTGTATTGCTACTAGGGTGTATCAAAGTCTAAATTTTTCAACCGGAAAAGTGCGGAAAAAGACTGCCATTTTTTGACGCAGATTACAAAATTTCACTGGAACTAAAAAAAGAAATTTTGTTTAATGCCGGACATAATATTTTATAGATTTTTAAATGCTGAATTTAAACCTGCCATGAAAAATAGTGTAGCATACTTCTTTTTCAAGAAAAATGTGTCTAAATATAAAAATTTCACTAGAGCGACACAATTCGGAAACATGATTGTAATTTAATGCAGTATATTATATCTAAGTTTTTAGGGTCTCTTAATTCAAATCTGACGTTATGTTTGAAAATAAAGAATGTCGGATCCAACGTGGCGGCAGAAAATTTTTGAAAAATCAAGGGAACTTGAATAATTGTCTTATATTTATGTTTTTGTGGGCTCTGAATTCATGACAATATGAACTAAATAAAAATGTATTCAGAATCACACTAGAACCTTGACACATTTTTTAAGTGAAAAAATTATTTAAATAATTGCAAAAAAACACACTTATGTGTATCCTAATTTTCAAAAGAAAAAATATTTCAAAGTTATTTTTAAGTAGGGTCGAAGTACCAGTTGTGGCTACTTTTTAACGTTTTCATGACATTAATATCAAGACAGCTTTTAGGAAATGGCGAATAAGGGAGAAGGGAGTAAATAACTATGAAAACCTAGAGTAATTACAAATAGGCTTTCACACATAAAAATTATTTAAAGAATTTATTACTGTCTTTCACCCTTCGTATTCTGTCTGTCCTTCCTTTCGTAAATACGATAACTCCTGAAAAAATAAACGGACCTAAGAGGCAGAACAAGTTAGTTGACCAGCCTTTCTTAATCAACGGTTCTGTTGTTATCCATCAAAAATGCTATACCAAAATCAAAGACAGTGGAACTTGGATTTCCGTAAACTTGATTTGTGCGCTTCGAGAATTTGATGCCGCGCGGTGGCTTCTATTGAGAGTATCCGCGGACCCGAGTTAAAAATTTAAAAATCAGCTCCGGAAAATATCGGTTAATTTAGTGCCATTTAATTATTAAGAAATTGCAAAAAAAAATAAAAAATGGAAAGCTGACGATTGGTTAACCACTTCGATTTTTCGTGTACGCTACATTACATAATTACAAGATTACATAAGATTGCATAATATTGTAAGAGATCACACGAGGTTATACAATATCACATAGGATTACATAAGATCACACATGATTATAGATATTACTCAAAATTACATAAATAACATTAATTCTCAAGAGATTATTACACAAGATAGTATGAGATCAAAATTGAATAATGCAACTGAAAAAATGTACCTGCTGCGGCAGAGCATTCTTGCCGCACGCAGTTTTCTTCGTTGGCAAGTCTGATCGCGCCCACGTTGGATTTCGCGCTCGATTATTGTGGTTCTCCCAATTTTTTTCATAGGATTTTTGAAATTAAAAGTCAAACCGTCGACAACTAAAATATAATGAATATGAATTCTTTTTTGTTAAAGCTCCTTCAGCTTTAACAAACACATTCTTGTTACTTTTCTCGTGGGGAAAAAAAGGTCAAAAATAAATTTTCAGATTGAATTTAGGCAACCAAATTTGATATTAAACATTTAATTGTGCCTTGTGTTTCTTTGCAAAAATTTAATTTGTTTCATTCGAATGTCATTTTTCATGATCGAAACAAATAATATGCATGTTATCAAAAATAAATTATAAAACATTTGTCTAAAATTTTTGGTGAACAACTTTTGTCTATTCCTCTTTGTCATACAGGACGATTAGATTGAAAGAGTTCTTTTATTATTTGAATAATTTTTATTTTACCTAGTCCTGAGCCTCGGTAAAATATCTTAGACCCAGAAAAGGGAAATGAATTAAATGCTCCAATTTATCAACAATAAATAATTCATATATTCATGCAAAGAATTATAACGACGTGTCTCCTTAATTCTATAAACAAAGCGTATTCGAATAATTGTTCATTTGGTTCTCCACATGGGTATGGTCTCCCATAGTCTAAATCTAGCTTGCTACTAGGTGAAATCACAATGCTCTTAGTCTTGCGTGTAAGGCATTAGTTTCGAGGATGCCGTAGGCATAATAGATTAGTCTTCCTTTATTCACAGTCCAGTGTCCTTGGAGTAGTCCATCAGCCTTCGCCACCTTGGGCCGAAATAAGCGTGCCCAGAGTGTTAATGATACTGAGGGGTATGGAACCTCTAAAATAGGCCCAAAAAATAAATAGAGTAGTGCGGTCTGGAGCCTCCCAAGGCCTGCCCAGAGTAAATAATGTGCAGTCCGGAGCCCTTAAGACATGCCCAGAGAGATAAGCAATAACAGGTGTTCAGGAGCCTTTTGGAGCGTACGCTGGAAAATAAACAATTCAAAAAGGTCTGGAGCCCTTTCACGCGTGCCCATAAATAAGTAGTGTTCATTGGTCTGGAGCCCATGAGGCGTGCCTAGAGGAAACAAGTAGCGCAAGTATGTAGTCCGGAGCCCTTAAGGCGTGCCTAGAGAAAACAAGTAGCGCGAGTATATAGTCTGGAGCCCTTAAGGCGTGCCCAGAGGAAACAAGTAGTGCGAGTATATTAGTCCGGAGCCCTTAAGGCGTGCCCAGAGAAACGTGGGTATGCTCAGAGAACAAATAAATCTGCAAAGAAAATTCTAGAAACCGTAAGAGCGTTCCCAGGGTTAAACACAGGTTAAATGGTCTGAAGCCAGGATATGGCGTACCCAGAAATACCAGAAATCAAAGAGAAAACAAAATAAACTCGGAGCCTGTGAGGCGTACCCAAGGAGTAGTTGCTTCAGGAGCCTGGACGGCGTACCCTGAGAAAGACAAAAAGAAATATCTGGAGCCTGTTAAGGCGTACCCAGATTCAAAAATTACGGACCTTAATCCTTCCACGAACAAGAGTCAAACTCCTGCTCGGACGGATTGTCCGGCAGTGGACTAGGGTTTCCCGTAGTCCACTCGAGAGACTGCCTGTTCGTATCGAGCTCCACTTCTTATATTATCTACGCTAGTCGTTGATTTCGGGTGAGAGAATCCCGCGCGGCCTAGCTCTCTGACCCCTCTCGCATGGTTTCGTCTGGGTCAGTCTCTTCCCGCTCATTCAGGTGGCCCATCTACAGGCGACGATAATAATGACCATTACAATGTAAGTTCCCCAAAATTCCTAAATTTCGCTAGTCTGGCCATTACTTGAAATCAACTTTATGTAGGCTTAATCCCTTTCCGTTGATTTTTGAAAATATAGAACACTCATTTTTTTACGAATCTAGTAGATGCCCCGATGCCCAAAATAATATTTAACAATCATAAGAAACCTCCCACAGCATAATTAACGAACCCTATTCTATGTTCTTTTGACTAAAAATGCTAAAAAGTTTCCAAATAGTGAATAATCATATCACTCACTTTTCCAACACTCTGAGTAGATATCCTTATTTTCATATTAGTAATCAACAAACAGGAAAAGCGATCCCTAGCACATGCAAGGAACACTACCTCAGCCGTCTTTAACTAAAACAGCCAAAAATTGTCCACATTGAAAATAAACATAACAGTCACCCTTCAAAGAATCTAATAGATGTCCCCATTACCACAGCTATATTCGATAATCCAAAAAAAACCACCCTAGAACAATTAGCAAACCCTACCCTAGCTGCCTTCCATCCTTTGATTAATATTAATCAATAGTTTCACAAACCATCCCTAGCGCATTTAAAGAAGCCTGTCTAAACTGTCATCAAATAAAAAGGCTAGGGGTGATTTTTGGGGTTGGTAAATATTATTTTCTGGTGAGAAGATTCTAACTTCAAGGTAAACACAGTTGAATTAAACCAAAAAAAATAAGTTCTTATGAACATTGTAATATCTGATATTTGAAGCAAACAAAAATTAAATTCGTTATAAAACTTCGCTGAATAACAAAACAGATAAACCTACAACCAAAAAGTTGGATTTTGATTTAAGAAAGATGAAATTTCTCCCAAAAGGGATGAATTTCTCTAACAAAAAAATAAATTTTTAACAAACCAGTTTAATTTTCAACTGAAAATGATTACCTTATTACAAAATTGTTGAATTTTTAACAAAATAATTAAATTTTTAACCAAATAATAAAATTCCTAATCATAAAAGAATAAATTCTCCACCGAAAATATCACAGTAAACTTTTCAACCCAAAAGAATTAAAATTAAAACAAACATTGAATAAAACATGTTTGTAAATAGTCCGCTGGGTATGGGTGGGGGAACGATCGGACAGTATTCTGTCTCCTGTCCCTGCTCAAACGGATCCACGTCTTTAAAATAATGAAAACTTCACGTGCTTTTCTACTGTGTTCTTTTTTTATCAATTGTTTACGTATTCATTCTGATGAACTTGGACGAAGAATACAAAGAAAATACTAAGAATGATTATCGTTTTGGTGATGAATGTATTTTACTCGAGTATAAGTTTATCAAGGTGAGTCTTGAAAAATATTGAGCAATATATTACATTCTAGTGATGTTGAATTTCCAGAAATTATGCATTATAACACTTTGTTAGGTACATCTCAGATGTTCAGAAATTCAACGCATTGTAATACAACTGATTTTTGAACGTGTTCATTTTTAAAATCTTAATCGCGAAAAATTATCATTTATTATAATAATATTAGTTATATTTTTTTAAATGGGTAATTTTAGAAGGATGATTTTGATTTATTTGAGTACAGAGACTCAGATTAAAAGACAGTGTAAAAAAGGATACACTTTATGCCGAAGATGCAGAAGACTGCTGCGGAAATTGTTATTATGGAATAATTTCTGAGCATTTTGCTTTTGCCAGCAGGTTTTTTATCATTCTTGCTGATTTTAATTTTCTTATTCTGGCACATTTACAGGCATACCAATAAATTGTACTGTTCAAGGCAGAATAGCAGAAGTACACCGCGAACGGAAAAACACAATACATGAGCTTACTCGCCAAAACACACCTTATTTCATAGCGAATATTCAAAAAATGATTTTATAATAAGTGTCATTTTCTACTTTCAAATTTTTTGGGGTATTCTCAACCCCTAAATAGGGGTCAGTTTTTAAAATTTTTGAAGAACGAAAAGCGACGCTCACTCTGGTTTTCAATGACAAGTAATTTGATATCTGTAACATATTTTTACATTTTTTCCCCATGTCGCTAGTGACGTCCAAAGAATAGGCAAACTTGGGCTTCACTTTTTTTAAGTGCATGTTTGTAAAGTCTTGACTTGAATTTGTCATATAAGAAGTTCATTGACACTTGACGGTTGCTAATCATGAATATTCAGGACAAGCAGTTCATCTTGAGAATCGGATCATTATGATGCACAATTTTTCGACCAAATAAAAAATCTGGATACTGTGCAAAATTTTCATATCATTTTGATCCAATTTCTAAAACATATTGATTAACTAGCATTTACTGTGTCTATAAATAGTATATAAATAAACATAAAATTCAAAGTGGAATTTCGGCATGGATTTTTTTAATGTACCACCCGAATAGCACGTGGAATTCCAGGCATAACAGCACGTCAAACTCCTCAATCTGCGTGGAGTTCTACGTGGTTATTTACGGGTGATTACACGTGAATTTTTTTTCCACGTACAATAAACTAAACTTTTTTATGATAAACCGAATTGGATAAAAACGTCGAAAATATATGACAACTATGTTTACAACTACATTGATAATGACAACCACATTCCCAGCTTATGTCGAACCATGATACGATTGTATACTTTCAGAAAAAAATAATTCTCTACTATTTCTTGTTGCAGAGTTATGTTTACAGTTCGAGTGTTTGCCTAATGGCGAACCTATCCCTGGTGTTCCACGTGGCGAACCTTCTGCTTCTTCTTCTGACAAACATTCTCCTGGAAGGTCTATTCCTCCTGCAAGGCTTCATTCTTGTGACAGGTATTCTCCAACTGCCGAAACTTCTCTTCGTGGCAGGTCCAGGTCTCCTCCTCTCATGCTCACTTTTCAACGCGTACTTGGATATAGATTTGCAGAACTTGGAAGTATTCGACTTATTCCTTGCAACAATACGAATCGGATATTCGAACTTCGAAGATACGTTTTTCCTCCCAATGATCATATTCAACTAAGAACCACAAATTTAGTCCTTACGCCCATACCAACCAGAGAGCAAATTGTATTATCAACGTCTAATGGTGATGTCTATGCAATATTGCAAAAATTATATCACAGGACAAACACGTTCCGTGGGCTATTCAAGCCCGTTCTTTCGCGGTCGAAACGGGTAAAAATAAACATGGACAGCGGCACAATCGAAGAATTGACCCGAGAAGAAATCGCGGAATGTCCAGTGGGTACCCAATTCCCAATCACAAAAAGTTTTAAAATATTTCGTGTGTGAACCACAATGCTTTAAACAGTTAATAAAAAAGGTCACAACGCGTCATTTATCCTTTGATTTAAAAATTTTCTATTTAATCTTACACTTTTATTTAAATAAAATTAAAAATACAGTTTGAAAAACTCCAGCTAGCTGTGCCAAAATTCTAATCTGTAAAAAAAAGCTTTTCTATGATTTAAAAGAACAAGATGATGTTAGTGATGATGTCATTTAAAACAAAAAACATTACTTTAGTGAAAAAATTTAAAACTTGGAAAAAAAAACAATAATTTTTACCAGTCGTCTGGTACGCGCGTGTCGCCGGTCACTTGCGTTTGACTTTGAGCGACGTACTGCGTTGACGTAATGACGGGTCTTACCACAGTTAGACGCAATATATTATATCTTACGCTGGTTTATTTTGAGAGAGGTAGGCTTTAACGAACTCATTCTTATCACTTGCATTCTGCTTTGCACTCGATGAGCTGTGTCCGAAATGCAAAACATGCTATACGTTATAAACTTTATTTATCATATTCTATGTATAACGAGCCTGTGCTAAAAATTCACTTTAACAAAAAATAAATAAAAAATTAATTTTGAAAATTCAATCTTTTATTTGACAACAAAGCAAAGAATGTTTTTTCTTATTTTTTAAAATATACATATTTTTTAATTTTCGAAAAGACTAAAGAAGAGCTAAGGTCATTGTAATAACTATCTAGCAATAGCTTTTTGTAGGTTGCAACAGACTTTGAATTTCTTATCAAAAGAACAGCTAATTATTTAAACAGAATTTAAAGCGGAATCAACAAAAAATGTCTTGCTAAGTATTCCTTTTTGTCAAGTTTTTGAAGTTAAGAAATTTTTTGATTATGTGAACAATATTTGTAAACAAATTTACAGTTTGACAAGTTTTCCGTGATAAATTTAAATTTTTTGCGAAATGAAATAAAAAACCAAACTCATATATTTGTTAATCAAAGGTTGTTGCCAATTTACGAAGTATCATAAAGGGAATTCACACCGTGGAGAAATATGAAAAGCAAAAGTTAAAGAAACTCAGAAAAAAAATTAATATTTATAATTGAAAAATGGTAAAACTAGTCGAAAATAGTTTGACTGTAGTCCACAGTGGTCTGGGATAGGAATTGACTGTTTATAATTGTGCACAAGATGTATTTCTGAATCAGTTTTCAACTCTGTTTTTTAAGGTTTGCATTATATTTTCAAGGAAATTTTTGTTTTCAATTTTTATCACGGAGCAACAATATATAAACAAATAAAGTGACAAAATTGTCTATTTCCGCTTTGTCACTTTTTACCTCAAGAAAAAATACAGAAAGAAAATTACTATCAGCTAGAATTATTGCATCTTTACACATAAAACAGAAATAATTCTAATAATATTTAATTTTTCAATTTGTGCTACCTATACTTTGCTTCATTTATTGCCATTCTTACAAAAACAAATTCATCATAACCCAAAACTAAACGATAACAATTTTCATTAAAAAGTTTTACAAAGCAATTTACTTATTTTGCGTACGCGAAACGATTTAAATCATTATAATGGTAGTGTTAATGAGATCAGGCACAAGTCACGTCCCTTCCCTCCTGCATATCCCTTCTCTACTTACCAGGTTTGTACGTTGAGCCTCGATTGCGTTTTAAAAGTAGATAAACCTACATAAAAGATTGCATAAATAATGACGTCAGTTTTAAACAAATTTATAACTAAGTTGTTTTCTTTAAAACAGACTCTTTTGAAACCTACTTAGCTGAAAAGTCCTATACAGGAACCACAGAGGATCCTGTGCATGTCCCTGTACACAAAACTGCACACCAACCTGTACAGGTAATCTTGACGATCCCTATGCAGGAATTTGGCAAAGGAAACTTTTCATAGTCCTGCTAGGAAGCCTGCCTGGCATAGAAACCTATAAATGATCCTATCCAGGTTTCTGTGCAGATTCTTTTTTCGAAGTAAATTGAGGCGCGGGTTTCTATGCAGAAACACGTGAAGGGTCCTTTACAAAAAGCCATCGCGAAAACTTGAGTCGCTTACAGCTATAATGCTGCCTTTCCTTTTATTTCCTTGAAGATCCTACTCACTGTCGAGAGAGCCATGTCACTAGCGAACACTCGCGGATTAATTCCTATGCAGATTCATTCATAGGATCCTGAACAAGATCCTGTACATGAACCTACACCCCAATTCACTATGTGAAGGAACCTGTTTAGAATCATTTAGGGGTGAGCTTGCGTGCAGGTTTCTTCACAGAATCATTAACAGTTTCCTTTGAAGAATTTCTGCACAGAAACAGTCAAAATTAACTGAACAGATTGGTGTGCAGGAACATGTGCAGAATCCTCCGAGGTTCCTGTACAGGAATTTTCAGCTAGGATAAATATCTCAGAAGTACAATATTGACGCCTTTAATGTAATAGACTAGTAATATAGTTTAGATTATATGAGCTAATGAAAAAGTAGAATATCTATTAGTCAAACTATCAAACAAAGTCTTCATTAGTAAATTAATTAGTTTTTCCTTCAATTTCTTTAGAACAGAATTTCTGAGATTCGATCTACGTTGTACAACTTTGCACGTGCGCAACTGTGCACTGTTACGTATATCAAATAGAGTTTACACAGTACTTCTAGATCATTATTAGAGATAATTATTATCAAGGAATCTTACATATATCACGTCCTAAACAAAAGGCGAGGGCAGTATGAAAATTTGAGAAGGAGAGGAACCAGTCTTGCTATCACGTTAAGTTGTTATAACCTGACTTTTTGTTGTGAGTTTGTTGTCATTGGCAATCATATGAGGTTGTGTCGGTTTAGTGGTTACATAAATGTGGTGCAGTTTAGATTACATATTTTATCAATAAAAATTCATAGATAAACAGTTAATTGATACATTAAAAGCTTACATTTGCCTTTCTATTCCAGAATCCCTATACTCAGAGGATAACGGCAAGATCCTCGTGCAGAGTTAGATTGGGTAGTAGTGAAGCAATTAACGATCACAATTCACCCGTAGACCAATACAAGATACATAACAAACAACCAATTCTTTCTTAAATATTTCTGTCTGATTTTCTGCATACTTCATTTCCATATTTATGCTGTTTTGCTGACAAAAGCCAATTTTTTTTAAAAATGTTAATATTTATTTAAATAATTAATAAGGTGAGTACAGTAGCAGTGACACTTAGTGTTAGATGTGTCTGCGTTTTCTGAGCTTGCTGTTGGACCCTAGTCAAACTAGAGGAGACAGATACTCTGCAGCGATTCAAATAATTCGGAACGAATGATCCTTTCATTATCATGAGATTAAGGCCGTTCAGAAAAACTGAATTTATCAAGACATGTCTTGGTTCAGTTTCAATCAGAAGATTTGTTTTATTTACATAATAATCAGAAAGTGAAAAAAAATTCATGACAATCGGTTGATATTTGCAGTAAAAGTGGAAACAAGAAAGTACATACAACAGTATAGCTATGCTGAAAAGTTCACACCTACTCCCTAAATCTGCATTACTAGTAATTAGTTAAACACTGCTGATTAAAAAGGCTTCGTAGTTCGAATACTAAACCTTGCTAAATAAATTAGTATTTTTCTAGTAAAGATTGCGAAAAATGCTAACTAAAGCAATTAGTTAACGACTTTGCAATAGTTCATTAGTATAGAACTATACCTATTTATATATAGAGCATATGGTTATCCGTCGCTCGATGAAAATTATAATTTTCACCTTGTGCTGGGACGAATTTTTCAGCAGACAGTTACATTTTAAATTTTAAAATATAGAGGTTGTATCCAAACAGACTAATGTTCAACAAAACAGATAAATTTCCAACAAAATAATTCAATTACCAACAAAATAAAAAAAATTTTCAACAAAATTACTGGATTTTCAACAAAAAGTATAATAGTTGGTATTTAAATGAAAAAGTTGAATCCTTAACCAAAAAGTGATAAATTTTTGTTCAAATAATTAAATTATGTCCTTACACCAATGAATTATTAACCAAAAATGGAATTATTGAATCAGTGAATGAATAAATTTTCAACAAAAAATGAACGATATTTTGTAAAAAAAATTTGAATCTTTCACCAATAAAATAAATTTTTAATAAAGTAGTTCATATTCACAATAAAATAAATTTAAGTTTTAACTAAATTGTTTAATTTTTCTTTAAAAGCTATCTATTTGCAATCAGCGATGAAGTATATAAATTTTTAGTTAAAAAAATTAATTTTTCACAAAAAGGAAACGAATTGGTTAAATCTTCAAACAATAAAATGTATGTTTAACTTGGTAGTTTAACTCTTAATAATTAAGTTAAAGTTTTAGTCAAACCAAAAACAGTCAAATTTATTCGAAAAATATTAATTTATAACGTAATAGTTAAATCCTTCAATTTAACATTTACATTATTACTACAAATATTAACCGCTTTTTATGAAACTATTTTTTACTTTCTTTTAACTATAAAAATAAACTAATTCTGCTAATTAAAATTGAATCAAGCCACGCTTTCATAATTCAAGTTTTTATAACTGGCCATAACTTCATAGCAATGAAAGGGTCTTTCGTTACGGATGATTTGACTAGATAGCAGTATCTGTCTCCTCTAGTTTAACAAGGGTCCAATAGCAAAATCAGAAAACGCAGACACAGATAACACTGAGCTTCACTGCTATTTTACAACCCATTTTAATTATTTTACAAAATATAAACGTTTTTTTGAAAAACCGGCTTTTGTCAGCAAAACAGAATAATATTTAGGTAGAGTATGAAAAAAATGAGACAAAAATTTTTATTTGTGCAGCAAGAAACTGGAATACCGTTTTCTGACTTTAATAAATTCCCTTAACCGGCGGACTTTATTCGAAAAATGACTCATACGACGACCAAAATTCTCATCCGAGTTAAGGAATATTTCACAATGATATAAAAATCGCGACATAGTCAAAGTGGTACGTACTTTGAAGATCAAGTTGACAGCATGAGTGTTTGGAACGTAAAGACGACTACGAGAGGTAGTTCTGGGATTGATATATGATAGGAATATTTAAAAATTAAGTCAAATTTTAAATTTGAGCTATAGTACGTGCGATCGCAATTATGAGGTTTCGCACGCGCGACTTTCTATATTTTGTTTTGAGTGATTTGCTTGAGTAACTAATATGATCGTCTATCTTCTCTCTGGCTCTTTCAAGAGTATAAATGCTATATAAAAATATAAAGATAATCAACACGCCTAGTCAAACACTTTTGATTGCAGCTTGTCTCATTATTTACCTAATCATGTGCTTGTGCCCTATACAGGGTGATTCTTTCGTCTTGAGACATCGAAATATCTCAAGAAATACGCATAGACATAACTTCAAAGAACTTAAATTTTTTCAAATTATTTACCAAAAGAATCACAACCGAATATTTGAACTTCGAAGGTAAGTTTTTTGATACGATAAATTAATTCGATTGAGAAACCAAAATCAGAACCTTTATCTCATACCAACTGAAAAACAAATTGTATTATCAACGTCAAATGGTGACGTCTCACAGTGGGCCAGCAGCTGCCCAAAAGTCGGGTTTTCCAACTATTCACAAATTAAAATTCTATTTAGTATATGACTTTTTGTATATTTAAAGTATACTTTAAAAAATTATTGCGTCTGTAATATTCTTATCGCCATATTCAAAGAATAAAAGGTGCATTAAACTCATCCACTTGTGCATTAACAACTTTATTCCGTATAGCATCAATAACTTGTATATAGGTAATGTTTTGATATTGAGAGACACGCACTCGGTCGAACGAAAGCCGATCAAACGCGACCAAATACCGCGGAAGCGGAGAATCATCAATTCTAACGCCATGCCGCTTATAATCAATTTGAACCCCGCTTCGAAGTTACCAATCATTATTCAAAATTATCTAATTCGATAATTTAGGTACCACCAAAAAATTCGAAGTTGACTGACTGTCACCTGTTCCAACTGCAATGGTATTTGTTTTCTAATCGTGGTCGGCTTTTTACCAACAGCAGTGAACAAAACAATGTTTGATACTGAAAGTTCAGAGAATTTTCCATGCAAAGAAAAATATTTATAGAATTCCTCAGAGACACAGGTCACTTGACTTCCAGTGTCGGTCAACGCTGACGTAGAAACATTAAATATACGTAGAATTGAACGTGGACAAAATGGTATTCAAATTGATTGATAGGTGTTAGGATGCAAATTAAATTCACACTGTACAGTCTGCGCAAGGTCCTTATATTGATAACATGCCGTATGGTGCGATGCTAGAACCGAACTTAAC
>JAUELO010240048.1:0-15736 GCA_032357855.1 Amphibolips quercusostensackenii | reverse complement strand
ATCTTTATTTCAGATTTCAGGATAACACTTTAATGTTTCTAGCAGCAAACGAATCTTAAGGTATACAAATTAGTAAGAGAAAGATTAATTTAAAATCAAATTGGTGCCGTTTTTGAAGAACTTCAGCAAGGACCACGAGAGGGCCGGAACAACCCAGGACGTGACAGAATCATAGAGGCTTTTTGATCCTTCCATCATGCGCACGCATGAGCGGTAAAATTCGAATTGAATTATTATGCACATTCAGGAGGTAAAATCATGTGTTGCAGATTCCATCAAGATGGGTAAATGTAAAATGAAATTTGAAGTTTAGACTTTTATTTATGATGTTTCAAGTATTAAAGAACCTTTTTGTTCTAATTTACAAATTCTTAATGTCGTAAATACGTGTGTAAAGAAATATTTCTTATTTAATTTAATTATTATTTAACCTAATTCGAAGCATCACTCTTCTATATTAAATAAAAAATTAATAGCGTACGTGACTGTGTTTACAAAAATGTTAATTAATAGTTATTATTACTTACGTTTTGATTACAGAAACAGAATAATTTTAGTTTTAAGAGCATTTCAGTTCCTCTTTAATCAATTACCAGCAAAATATGAAAATTGATTTACATAGAAAATATATTTAACAGATTTTTTCGTAACTTAAAAAATGACAGTACGGGCGAGGACATTGAGTGCAGAGGCAGCCATGATTAACACAGTAAATATTGAAATCAATAAAAATTAAATCTTTAAAAACGTATGAAAGACTTTTCTTGAAATTTTAATTCTTTAAAACTTTGAACTCACTACATTTACCTTTTTTTAGCAGTTTACGCAAAAAGGACAAATTTTCAGCAAAATACATGAATTTCCAACTAAATTGCTGAATTTTAATGTTTAATGATTTTCAATCAAAAAAGTTTTCTTGACACAAGATAGTTCAATTTTTATATCAATAGTTTAATTACGAACCAAATAGTTAAATTTTTTAGCCAAACAGATATGTTTGGCTATATAAAATGTTATCTAAATTATTGTATCTTGAAGCCAAACGACGAGATTTCTTTTAAAAAATCGAATTTCTAATCAAACAATATGACTTTAAAAAAAAATTAATTTTCCACGAAATTAACGCATTTTCCTCTAAAAAAGAGAAAATTTTAAACCAAGATTTTTTTTACCAAAAAAGGAGAATTTTGCATTAACAAGGATTATTAAAAAAAATGAAAAAGTTAATTTTCAGTTACAAAAGTTGGTTTAAAAAAAAAAAACATTTTTACTACAAAATAGCTAAGCCTGCAACCAAAGATATGATTTTTTAACTGAAAATTTTTTATTATCATAAAAATACTGATTTTCAACAAAATAGGTAATTTTTAACCAAACAGATGGACTTTAAACAAAGAAGATTAATTTTTCATCAAAAAAGACAAACTTTCAATTAAAACTCCAATTTTTAATCAAATTGTTGATTTCAACTAAAAAAGATAAGCCGTCAACTAAAAATAGAATAGTTACACATTCTATTAAAAATAATTAATTACTATCCCAGGAAAACTGATTTAAAAAAAAATATTTAATTTTTTTAACCGAAAATAATTATTTTTAGCCAAAAAGATAAAGTTTTGACTAAGAAGATTATTTTTCTACTAAAAAAGACAAATTTTAAATGAAAACTGGAATTTCCAACCAAATTGTTGAATTTTTAATAATTTTTATGTTATTTTGAAAAGTAAGTTTTCTAAATTGATTATCATTTATATTATTATGTTTCTTATTTTATTTAATGTCTTAGGCTTGAGATGGTCACAGCCCAATATGTCGAAGGCATTTTCTTGTCAAAGTTGGATTTTTTTATTCTATTTTTTGAATAGTCTGCTCGGGATTGTCCCGGTGCATATTATTAGTCACGGATGCATTTTTGTAATTTTGATCATTAAGCACTGGCGCTTTTTAACTCATAAAAATCAAAAATTCTGGCTTTTATATAACATTTTTCAGAACCTTTAAATTATTTAATCTTTGTTGTACTTTTTATATAAGTATTAGAGTTATTGAAAAGGTTTTCTAAAAGTTATTCCTTTTGATTTCAAAAGACCTCTGAATTTTGACAGAACTAAAAAATATTACTTAAGGGTCTCAGAGGCCCATTGATGCAAAAAGCATTTTTTTGTAAAAAAGGGCCTGGGCGACTCGTAAATATTTTCTTTGAATTTGAGAAAAATCAGGGGTGATTTTGATAGCAAAATGTATGCTTTGTAGTTGACCTAATCTGAAACACATGATTGCATTTGGTATATGGAAGCGTAGATTTTCATGCTTAATGACAGGAATGCGTTTCACAGTGAAACATGTGCTTCCTGTGATAGTGGCAACTGCAGTTTTACATAATGGGGCATGTCTCGCTGCCGAGGACTTGTCCCCCGACAATCCTCTCTTAAATGTTGGGACGAGGTTTTAAACAAGGATCTTCATAATCGTGGTAATTTGCCTTTCGATTATGGAAATGCACGTCGAAATATTATTGCCTGTTTCCAAAGTTTGATTGATCAACAATAATGTGAGTTGTTAACGAAAAGCGGAGATTTTTCACAAAAAATCTACTATTACTGTGAAAGATAGTTATAAACGATAAGAATGTAAGTAAATCGTTGTTTGTTATATTGCATCAACGTAACGTCGCCTTAAGTAAAAAATTAACAAAAAGCAGAAAATTCAAGAAAAAAACCGCAACTATACATTATTACTATAGGAAAAGACAGTTATAAACAATGGGAATCTGTTTGAACTGTTATTTTTATTAAGTTCTATCAATTCAACCTCGCTCTACGTCAAACATTATCAAAAAGCAAAAAATTGAAGAAAAACACCACAACTATTTAGCAGTAGCGTAGTAGATAATAGTTAAAAACGAGAATAATTTATAAAAATAAATATGATCGTTATATTACATTTGATATTATATCTATTAATTTGCGATGGACCATGGAGAATAATATGAATAAAGAAATAGAAATGTGTTCACAAACATTTTTTATTTGTTGAGTATTTTTCTGAGTATATACATTTTTTAATAGATTTAACTGTCGTAAAATGTTTCTTTAATTTGACATAAAACATTATTTCAGAAATAATATATAGTATGAATAATATATAGTCATAACATTTGCAGTGTGCAGTACAATCAAATTTTGTTTTTGAATTCGTACAAAGAAAAATAAGAAACGAAATTACGTTTGTTTTTTTTCTCGAAATAATGTTTGAAGTTTTAAGCACCGGAAACAACTATTATTATACAATTTAAGTCTCTGGTTTTTCACAAGAGTAAGATCACAGATGCAAACTACAATAATGTTCAAAACTATAAACATTATTTTAACGCATTACAGCACAGGCACACGTTTCAAAATAATTAAGAACAAAAAATAAAAAAGTTAAACAAAAATATATAATAACAATATAATAATATATACTTATAATACACAAATTTTCATGCGATGTGCAATACAATCAAATTTTGTTTTTCAAATTTATAATAAGGAAATTCATGAACAAAATTACGTTTTTCTTTGATAATTTTCAAAGTTTTGAACATTATTTTGAATCTGCACCGGCAACAACTATAAAATTCAAGTCTCTAATTCTTCTTAAGAGTAAGATCACAGATGCAAACTGAAATAATTTCAAGACGATGAACATTATTTTGAAGCATTACAGCACAGCCACATGCTTAAAATAAATTTAAAAAAATTAATACATAAAATAAAAATATATAATAACAATGTAATAATATATACTGCTACAAAGTTTTCTCTTTAATGGGCTAAATGCTTTCAAAGTTCCGTATAAAATAAGTCGAGGATAAAGCCAATTTGTCTATTTTCTAAGAAAGTATTGCAAAAACAGTTGAATTGCAATGTTTTTCTTAAATTTTTAATGACTTCCGTGATATTCTTTATGTGATAAGCAATTTTTTTAGACTTACGCTTCTAAGCTGATGTGATACTGTGGACAAATGGCTTCAAAATGATCCCAAAAACATTAAAATGTATCGATTGTTACGAAAGTTATTGAAAATGTAAGAAAAAATTGAAATGTACACTCTTTTGCAATATATACTTAAAAAAAAAAAGATAAATTGGCTTCAACCTGCGCTCATATAATACACACGAAAAAAAATAGAAGGCTGGTCTGGCCATCCAGATGTGCAGACCGACTATATTAGAGGGTCAACTATAGGACAGCCTTTGAGGATGGCTAAAGCGATTATCTCTATAAGGTTAAAACATGAGCTTCGAATCGACCATCTTACAGTGTCGACTTGATAATCTGGGATGGTTAACTCGAACATTATAAAGAGTGGAACTGATCATCACAGAGGCTATAATCGATCATTATAAAGGGTCGAATCGCTCATCCGTAGGGTCGATTTGTTTATCTCAGATCGTCGACTTGATCTCCTCAAACAGTCGACCTAGCCATCTTAGGGGGTTGATTTAATTATGCTTCATCTTCTATATTTGTTGTTCTTTTCTTATTTACTCTAGTCTTTCTCTTAGAAGAGACTGAAAATTATAAAATTAGGTTGAACCTATAAATTCTGAAAATTTACATGAAATACATAAATTCTAGAAGCATTTTTTCTTTCTTTGTGGAGATCGAGGTGTATAAGACATAATTTGATATGCAAAAACAGTGCACATTGACAGAATATTTGAAGCACAAAAGGCTAAGGACATCGCGCGACGTCACTGTACTGCACTGAATTAAAAGATGTTAAACACTGGAGTGAATCCAGAAACCAATATCCCACATCTCGTTACTTTCTTCACCGTCGAAAAATGCTAAAATTTTTGGCACGTTTTCAGTTTATAACGACACGATGACGAAAAATTTGATAGCTAAACATCCAGTTACGTCTTAGCCTTAATCCCTTGGAAACATCAAATCTGACGTTGAACAATCCAAAGAATAAACTTAATTCACTTTTCAGCATGTTTTCTTTTATGCACTTCACTTTCCACGCATGTTCGAAATATAAAAAAGTAGTTTCAGCTTATCAAAAATATGTTTAAGTTCAATAAACAGCAAATGTGACACTGAACGGCTTATTGACATTCACTCGCTCCGAAAATGCTCTGAACTACTCTCCTACCAATTCTCGTATGCTTTCCACTGCGTGCATCGCATCGATAACCGGATTGGTTAAACTTTAGCGCGCATATTTTAAATGATTAAATGTGAAAAGCAATTGTATACTGCAAACAATAAGAGTAAAGTAATTAAAAATAATTCTTTGCTTACAAAAAAGACTTGTAAAGTTGTATTAAAATTATTTATTAGATTTTCTTAATAAAAATTAATGATCGATTTTAATTTTGGAGAAAGGAATATCTTTCTCATCTTAAATATGAATTTACAATAATTCCTATTATTGTT
Organism: Amphibolips quercusostensackenii; assembly: GCA_032357855.1. NCBI lineage: Eukaryota > Metazoa > Arthropoda > Insecta > Hymenoptera > Cynipidae > Amphibolips > Amphibolips quercusostensackenii. The sequence continues at coordinate 10,306 of JAUELO010240048.1, read as the reverse complement.
ATGTACTTCACATTTTTTATTTGTTGTGAAAATTTAAGTTACATATTGAATCATTTTAAATAAACACGCCAACAGCAACGAATCAGGTTGGCCCTCCGCGATGGGCCATTTGATCTTCCGTTGATGGTCTAAATGTGTGAAAGCAAAATGATCGTATTGACCATCCCAAAAGGATACCTTGGTTATCGCTGATAGAGAGTCTAGACTTATTTTAACATTCAGACTGACCATAAAATAAGAGTCTCTCTTACCCTGTCGCAGACATTTCAAAAGGCTCTTTAGTTAATCTAGAAGAACGGACTGGCTCTGTAAATTTTGACCCTCTAGCTGTGACCATCTATTTTTCTCCGTGTAGGATTTTGATATCATTCTGACCTTAAAAGAGAAATTTTTTTAGCTCTGATATGCATAAAATTAAGATAACTTAATCAAACTTTAAAAAAGAGGTGTCCGGAAACTGTTGACTAGTAGTGTAAAAAGAATTTTAATTAATAATATATTTTTTTCTGAATATTTTTTGGGAAAAAGAAAGAATTTTTACTAATCTTTAAGCAAAATACGGACTCATTAGCTGTCTGCGCAACAGTTCAATATTTAGATCCTGATCGATCAACGTGTTTTTTAATACTTGCTCTTCCATTTGAGCCTTATTTAGCGCCTCTTTCTTTAAAATTTTAAGGTAATCCAGCTTTGCTCGGATTGAAGCTGAAGATTCCTCCTGTGATTTGTTTTCTCTTTTTTTCTGGTACACCTTATGCAATTGTTTAATGACAACTTTGTCCAAACCTCCCTGTTCCGCAGGCTTCTCCGATGATAAATTACAACTTTGCACGTTTCTCGCAATCTTTAAAAGAGGACTTCTTTCCTTCTTTAGTAACGTAGAATTCCATTTCGAACAGTCATCTTTCTCATTCATTGTATGCAATAAAAAAAAACATTGTTCTTAGACAAAAACTAATATAATTTGTTTACATTTTTAAAACCATATTCCATAGAAAAAAAGGCTACCTGCTTATTTGAGGGTTGTGGAACATTTTCGAATGTTAACTGTATATTATCCTCGTTTCTTTGGAAGCTAACATTAACTTTTGAAACTCCTCCTGATTCCTCTACATCGCAAAGAGCGTCTTCTCATTCTTTTCCACAGCTTTCTGTCACTTGGCCACACTGTAAAAAAATCTGCTTAAAATTACGTAAGATACGTAAAATCGTACTACTGATCAGTGTAAATTCACCGAAATACGTACATTTATACTGATGAACGATGTAATTTTACAGCAGCTGTGTAAAATTACATCGACCGGCGATAAACATAAAGGGACCCTCGAACAGCAGTCGTAATATCGCATCGTTTTTAAATGGAATTTCCCGAACGGAAATATAAGATTTCAGATTTTTGTTGTTATTTTAAATTCTAGTTGGAATTTTTCGTTTGTCAAATTATAGTCAAGTTGGCGTCCTTTAGTGATGAATCTTCGTTGCACGTCGCTTATTAATTATATACAGCAAAATTCACTTTTCATGTTTATATTATTTTTAATAAAGTATTGTTATTTTGTTCATGGTGAAAGGGAACTTATCTCAGTTACTATTTATTCCTAAATATATCAAATTTCGCTTTGTTTGGGACGTTTATATACATAACCTTACTTTTAGTCAGTTCACATCGCGCTCTTAACGAATTGTTTTATTTCTGATTTACTTTAAATCAATATGGTAATTAAATCAATTATTAAATAACACTTTTGAAATAGTCATTTTTTTATAAAATATACAATCATATATCAGCAAAAATTAATAATTGCGATTCCGTCTCATTCCGACAATAGATGGAGTTTTACAATCATGGGACGGAAAATTACGATGCATGCGTAATATTCATACAATACGTCATTTTACGCTGTCTATCGAAAGTCCTTTTCTGTCCATCACCCAACGATTTAAAATTCAGAGGATTTTTTTACAGTGCAGTTGTATCTGTTGACATGAAAGGTGATATTAATTTTATTTTTACATTCTCATTATAATGAGAAGGTATTGTTTTTATGTGAAAAATGAGTATCACGAATTTCTTCAAGTCTCGACGTTTCGGGGCCCCCTCAATCCGAAAAAAACCGGTTTCAAGATCGAGTTCATTAACTAGCTATTTTGAATAAAAATTCAAAAAGTTGTAGCATTTTACAAATATTTTTTCAGTCAGAAGCTACAAAAAAAGTAATAAAACAAAAGTTGTTTAACCCAAAAAGAGCTACAAATTTGTGAATCATTTTTTAATAGGATACGTAGTTTTGGTTTTGAAGGTACAGAATGAAATTAAAAAATTTTAATTTTCGACAAACAATACAAACTTTTGAAAAACTATATAATCAAAAGCTGTTATCCAAAAAAGAGTTACAAATTTGTTACAAATAATTTTTTGATAGGACGCGCAGTTTTTGTTTTAATCGTTAAGCAATAACGTTAAAAGTAAACAAATATAATTTCGACACAGGGTACAAAAGCATCTTATTTAAAAGAATTCGTCGGCTAAATTATATCTAAAAATTATCTCATAACCATTTCAGGCTAAGATGCGTATCTTTAGCCTAAATTGTGAAAAACAACACTAACTTTATTTTGCAGTACTACTAGAAAAGTATATATTTTCAACTAAAAGTGCAATACTTAAAATTTTAGTTAAAGAAATTAAATTTCAACTAAAAAATTTAATTTGCAACTAGATAGTTCAATTTTTACCTAAAATGATGAATTTTGGACAAAGAAATTGAATTGTTAGCAAAATGCATGCACTTTAGAAACACATACCAGGGGTGTTAGTTGAAGTTTGCCGGTTCTACTCATAGATATCGCTAGAGATATGTATACATTTCTATGATTTAGCATCTATGTCAAATTTTTCTATGAACAATAACCTTCAAAAATACACAATTTCATTCTGCTAAAATAATAGCATCATAGTTGTTTACCTCAGTGAATATGTCGAGTTTTGTTCCAAGTGAATCGCAATTACAGCATTCGTTGCTTTTCTTATTTCATCAAAAGAAAAAAGCAATTTGAAGCTCATTGATTGCTGGTAGAAACTTATGGTGAACATGCTCCAGTGATTAGAACATGTGAGACATGGTTTCGTCAATTTAAAAGTGGAGATTTAGATTTAACAGACAATAAACATCCTAATGCAGCGAAAAAGTTCGAAGACGAGGAATTGCAGGCGTAACTACGCTTTGAAAAAGACTCGGATCCGAGTGAAAACATGTCCATATTAAAGAAAAAGCATTTTTAAAAACCCGAAAAAATGCCTTCACTACATTAATATAAAAGAAATCTGCAACAACAGAAATTATTTCTCAACTAAAACGATTAATCTTTAATTTTGCCTTCCAGAGCGTCATCATTATACTCATTGTCCATTGTCTCAACTTCGCTGCCTAATATTCCCTTTACTTGAAGACATAGTAAATTTTCTTTTATTGTGTTGCTTTCACCACCTGTTGAAAATTAGATGTCAATCATCAGAGTGCAAATTAATCTAAATTATGAAATACTTTAACTTATTTTTTTCTGTACTTACCACTTTTGTATGTTTTCTGTTGCATATAACTCAGATGTTTTTAAGTGTTTTGATTTAGTTTGTCCCAAGTCTTGTTTTTTGATTTGCCGCTCACAGCGTTCGTTCTCTTGCATTCAATGATATGTTTTTATTTCTCCATGATTCCCAAAAAAGTCGTTTTTTCACTCTTCGTGAAATTGGATCTTTTTTTTTGTCTGTTTTTTTCCCTTAGAAATATAAAAATTTGTGATTAAAACAAGTCAACGTTGACATTCACATTAGGGACACTTGGGTAATGCCTTATTTTTGCCAGAAGACACGTCAAATTTGAGGTTAGATAACCCCGACAATTTGACAGACACGACTTGCTTATTCAAATAAAAATATGATATTTTGTACTCACTCCTTTAGATTTCTCAGACATAATATTTCACAAATCCACCCTTTACTTTTTTGTTTGCTTCTAAAACCACACAATAACGCAACTGCCACTGTGGCACTCTTCTTGCACTATTACTAACCTCTCTTAACCTCAAACTTTTCGCGTCACATTAATGATTACGCGCCTAACCATCATTGCGTTGAAAGTGAACTGCTTTTCCATTACAACCAATCAGAGTCGCTATTACAAGAGAATATTAGAGTTACCACGAAAAGTGTATATGATTAGCTAATCAGAACCAAAATGCCCATGGCGGAACGCATTGCATTTTAACCATAATTAAAGCCACGATTAATAGTAATCATGATTAGCTGATCATGTATTTAATTAGAGTTGGTGAAACCAGCCCTCAAAGCTGATTGGACCAGCTCTGATGAAGATATTAATTCTTGATGAGTCTAATTCAATCAGTAACTCACGTTTCGCCATCTACTAAAGTTTGATTAAAAAGAGTTGATCACCGATTGCTTTATCCGGTAGATTTTGGCCAGTTAATAGAGTAATTCAGCGATTAACGCTGGTTGTCAGAACAGAACCTCAAAATCGAAGTTTCCACGTAAGCACTTGGATCATAATAAGAGTGTACGTGGACCATTTTTATAATGTAGATTATAATGTAGATAAAAAAAAGTATGAGGCCAAAATATCTTTGATGATGCATCCCTAAAGTCTGAATGACTGTGTTTCTATAACATCACTTTTTTTACCTCATACTGTTTTGTTTACATCATATGACTCGGTTATTGTCGTTGTCAGATGATTGTCAGCTTGTATTGTGCGCTCGCAAGAATTTCAAATGCCCTTCTTGTAGCGGCCAATCAGAATTGCTGTAACAAGAGAATATCAGAGTTACCACGTAAAGCGTATATAATTAGCTAATCATAGTTAGAGTTTTAATAGTGGAACGCATCAAAATTTAATTATGATTAAAGCCTCGATTAAAAAATAATCATGATCAGCTAGTCATGTATTTAATTAGAGTTGGTAAAATTGGCCTTGAAGATGTCAAAGATGTCAAGCTATTAATAAATCAAGCGGTTGAAAAAAATTATTAATCTGAGGCTACTAAGTTGCATTAAATTATTAGCCTACTAATAACTGAGGTGACATATTCAAGAAGGTTCTCTTCATTTGTTATATTTATTGGTGTATAGGTCATATAATATTTTAGAAAGCACTTTAGCATTCGATTTAAAAAAGTTTCTTTAGGTGAAGGGAAGGAAGGGTAACGTTTAAACAGGCTACGATACCATTATTGGTAGGCATATGGCGCCTAACTTAATCCATTTGTTTTACTAATCAAATTAGAATTCAAAGCTATTTAATGGAAAATAAAGAAAATGAAAACAATTTGGAATTTGTTACAAAAGAACTATACTCTCTACGATACTGAACTGTTGAAAAAGCTGTGTCATTTAGTAGAAAGATACCCATGAAGAACCTAATTTTCTTTACCACTTCTCTTTTTAGATTTTTTCACATATAAAGCGTGAACTGAACTAATTTCAACATTAGGAGTAACGAGTGTGAATAAAATTTGCTAAAATCTTTCATAAAATAACCAACCGTTATATTTTTATCAACGATTTCGGAGATTGAAACTATTTACTAAAGTTTTCAGAAATTTTTACTACCTGTTTCATTTGTCGTCAAGTCTAGAAAAGTATATTACAAAATCTAAGTGTGTTTTTAGTAAATAGTGCAAAGCCCGACTAATTAAAAAGTGTTAAATGATTATAATCAATGCAAATGATTTCATAACAATTTATAAAAAACTTTTTTTAAATACGTATTTACGTAGCAACAATAAATATGCACAATGGAAGAAACCTATGTTTTAACTCTTTCAAAGTTAAATGCTTATTTAAATTTAATATATATTACGACAAACAAATTTTTAAATATAGCCGTTATCTGGACATGAGATATTTAAGTCTATGATTGATTTGATAATGTATTATATTCTACTTACGGCTAGAATTGAGAAATATCGTCAAAGTGAACAGCAGGATACAAATAAAAATCTTCATTGTTCTAGAGGTAGAGAACTGATTTTTCAAGAATTTCTGGTCCTATAACTAATAAAATATTGTGTATTTTTCACTTGTGTATATAAGCCATAATATATATACAAGTAAAAAATATTCAACATCTTATCAGTTATAGAACGAGAAATTTTTTAAAAATCAGTTCTCTATCTCTAGAAAAATGAACATTTTTATTATTATTCTAATACTAATATCTCACTATTGATAAAAATCACTATCTACATTCAGTTAGCGGAATGGAGCGGACAGCATTGGGCGTTGCGTAGAGCATACTTTTATTGATATAAAATAAGCAAACTTTCTTTATTTTCCTTGAAAATTTCATAGTCAGGGTCGCATTAAATATATACGTGTCAATTGAAAACAAATAAAATAATACTATGCGCATTAAAATTCTACTTCAGCTTCCTCAGGGTATCAAATAAATATATTTGAAGAAAAAGCCATCCCCACTTTTCAGAAATTTGATTTTATTTTGCATAGTCCTTTTGTTTAAAAACAGTTCCAGAAATCTACAAAAATATAACTTTACAGAATTTTTCAAATTAAGTAATTGAAACGTAGAAGTACAGAAATAAATAATCAAAAGCCTTTAACTCAAAAACGTAACTATCTCAAATAGTGAACTCTGCCGAGGCAATTACGTTTGCTCTGCTCAGAATCTCCATGAAACGAACTCCGATGCAACTATCTCATTACAAATAGATAAAGAAACTACTCAACGAACGATTAAAAAATGTCGAGAAAAACCTAAAAATAATTCGCAAGGATGAACAACCATTTATAATTACCTTTAAAACTCCCAAACTGTAATAACAAGATCATCTTTATTCAATAGTAATCTGCTTTATTATCAAAATACTCGAGGTTTGAACACAAAATTTCATTTGATATTTACTTTTCAAAATATTTACTGTTATACATTTTTAATTACCATAGAAACATTGCCTAAACCTTACACAAATACATCGGAATTTCTTGATTGTTCTATTTACAATGCATTTCGTGCTGACCGTATTACAGGTGTAGATGGAGGTGCAGTCCTTGCAATTCATGTTAGCTTTCTTTCTTCTCAATTGAATTTGACCAAAATTACTAAAGACCTGTCAGATATTGATATTGTTGGTGCTAAAGCCTACATAGATTCTTAGTGCTATATCATTCTTGCATTATATATACCTTCATCGACCCCAACCAACGCGTTGAAATCCTTATTAAAGGCCCTTACATTCAGACTTGACCATGGGGCCATAAATTACTCATTGCTGGTGCCTTTGATACACCTGAATTAAAAAAATTCTGTGATTCTGGCATACTAGATCGTAAATCAGTATTATTAGCTTTTTTAATGCCATTATTTGACCTTAAGCAAACAAGTAATGTGTAAAACAAGAAGAGTCGACTTTTGGATTTAATTTTTTCTAATTCTAACAGTATTACTACCAAATGCAAATTTTTTATTGTTTCTGAAGATGTGCATCGATTAGCTTTAACAAAAAGTCTTTTTATTCAATCTAGTTCGCATGTTGCTAATTTCGCAAATAATATTCTAATAAAAACATTGAATTTTAAGAGAGCAGATATTAGTGGATTAAGTGTTGCTTTGAATGATATTGAATGGTCGTTTTTAAAAAATGTTGTATTATTAACCAGACTTGTGCGCTTTTTTATGATGCACTCGACATGCTACTTATCATTTACGTTCTTAGATATAATACTAGTAGGACTGAATTTACACATCCACCGTGGTTTACGAAAGATATTGTACATAACATACGCTTAAAAGATAAGTATAGATCTAAATTTAATGTAGCCAACAATCCATACTACCAAGAACTTTGTAAATCTCTTTAAGTTAAAAATTGATATTGATTTAAGCTCTTCTTTCAAACAGTATAACAATAATATAGAAAGTAAAATTTTCGCCAATCCTACTTACCTTAGTCTTATTTTAATAAACAGAAGGGCATTACGCGTATTCCAGAAATTATGATATATGTATAACAAAGTTCAGCTTCTGAATCCTATGGATATTGTAAATTCTTTTGCTAATTATTATATAAAAGTTTATAGCCTATATGATTTGCCAGAACCTGATTGGAATGACAAATATTCTGTTCCTATCGAAAAACTATTATTGCCTATTGATACAGTTCAACATGAAGCATTTAATAATACCTACATAACCACAAGGCGAATTCGTAATGCTGAAAAAAATATCCCTAATAAATAAACTGCTGCTTCTGATCTAATCCCATGATCTCTGATTGAAAAATGTTCTCAATTTTTGCTTTCTTCACCTACCCGTATCTGTCCTGTTTGGCAGAAGAGTGACAAATCTGTCATTGTTAATTATAGACCCATATCGTTTTTTTGTGCCTTTTCCAAAATATTTGAATTATGTATTTATAATTTGATATCTCTGGTGGCTTTTTGTGTGATCTCGTCCAATAAGCTTGGATTTGTCTCTAGCTGATCTACTGCTACCAACTTGCTAATCATTACTCAAAATAATCGTCCATTCCTTACTGTGCATAATCAAGTTGATGTCATTCACACTTATCTCTATTCAGTATTCGATGAAATGGACCACGCGATATCATTTATTAGGCTACGTATACTTGAGCTACCGGATAATATGATTTGACTATTACACTATTTTTTATCCTCGAGACACACATTTGTTCAGCATTGTGGACACTCTTCTGCAAAATTTGTTCCTACTTCTGGAGTGCTGTAAGAATTTGAGCTTAGGCCACTTCTATTTATTACACAGGTCTACAATGATTTTGGTGCCGCTAAAAGTAAAACTGATTTCAAGTACGTTCGGTACCCTGATAAAAACTTGATACTTACTTTTTTAATGCTACGTGTAGTTTTCGAGATTTCGCAAGGGTAAATAAATTAAAAAGCATTTAATAAATTTATTAAAAAACAAAAGAACATTTAATTCAAAACATTTAAATACATTTAATAACTTATTATTTTACAGGTTAGAAGCTTCTCTTTTTAGATTTTCTCCGATGGATGTCTTCAGGACATTCCCGTGTAATACTCCAACAGTAATCTGCCATCATATGCTCATCCCAACGACCTTGGTATCTATCTTCCATCACCTTTAAATCTTGATGGAAACCACTGTCTTAAATGTCTTAAATGTCTTAAATGCCCACTGTCTTAAATGTTCATTACACAACTTGCACACAATGTTTGGAACCCACGGTTTGTCTAGAGCCTTCATCTCTATATTAAAGTAATCAACGTATGTCTTCTTCACTGAATCTGTTATAGGTTTTCTAAACTTTTTTACTACATATTCACCACAAATGTAACAAAATGTATTTAGATTATTTACACAACACCTTCTCGACGACGGCATATCGATATTATTATTTAAAAAAAGAAATTAATTGATTATAATAATATTAAGTATGATAAAATACATTTTTTAGGTTATGATCGATCGATACCTGTGTAATGTCCATAAGGGGTTAAAAATGCAGTTTTGTGTGCATCTTCAAGATCAATTTTTATATTATGGAAACCGGTTGCTCAATCGAAAACAAAGGAATAGAGAGCGGATCCAATTGTCTTTTTATTCAATTTTCTAAAATCGATTACCATTTGCCAGTTCTTTCTCCTTGTGAGTCTCGTTTTTTGTAACAATCTGAATTGGTGTGTTGCAAGGTGATTAGAAGGGTTTCATTAAACTATTTTGCAATAACTCCTCCTTTTGGCGAATGATTTCTTCTTTGTGAACTGAAGGAAATCGATATTGTCGAGAAAAATAGAGTAATCATCTGTTGTTGGTATTGAGTATTTGAGTATATTTGTAGGTTTTGAGTATTCTTTTGGAATGTGGCAGCAATATCCGTTTTTGGTAATTAATTTTTTAACGTGATCATATTTTTTCATATTTAAATGATCTAACCGTAGTAGTTTTTTGATCATTTCTACTCTCTGTTTACTGGTGATCTTGTAAAATTTTCAGAAATGGTTAGACTTTTTGTCAGATTTAAAAAAACTTTTTCATATTAGATAAGGCAAATTTTCATCATTTTCACTGCTGGAAAAATTAGATGGATTTTTAAAATTTTTGAATTCGTATTGTTGAAAGTTTAAAAATTAAACACTAGAAATTGATAATTTCACGCATTGTTAATTTATATTTGCGTATTTGACGTAGGCTTTACCTCCACAATTGTTCACGATGGCTTAACCCACGAAAATTCCTTCTGTATTCAATAATTGAGGTACATAACCTTC
>JAUELO010239956.1:0-15738 GCA_032357855.1 Amphibolips quercusostensackenii | reverse complement strand
TTTTGACAGTTTTTCAGACTACTTTATATATAATTGAAAAAATTGTATTCGTGGTTAAAGGCAGTACTAAAAAATACAAACAATTTTTCCCAATCACTTTTTCTGATAACAAAAAATTTATTGGAAAAAATTTAAAATTTTTAAAAATTTATTAGCATTTGTAAAATCCAAAAAAGAAAAAAGAAAATGACCATTTTAGGCCAAAAAACGCACGATATAAAAAAATCACAAAAATAGAAAAACGTTGGATTTCAAACACTCTTCAAGATTATCGAAACTTTTTGAATTTTCTTAAAAAATTAAAAATTTAAAATTTTAACCGCACAAAAAATAATGAAAAATGAAAAATTCTATTTCACGGTTAAACTATATAAGACACAAATAAGATAATTCAACTAAGATTGTGTATTTAAAAAAGATCTACAAAATTGTCACTGATCACTTTTCATAGGACACGTTGTTTTTGTTTTAATTCGCAAAAATCGTCATTAAAAAAAAAATTAAATTTTCAGACAAACTACTCAAGGTACTGAAACAATAAATTACTAGCATTTGTTTAACCAAAAAGAGCTACAAATTTGCTAATAATAATTATTTACTGATTGGACGCGAAGTTTTTGTTCTAATGGTGAAAAATAACATTAACAATGAAAAAATTGAATTTTTGGAAAAACGACACTAGATTCAAAGAAAAATAAGTCAAAAAAAAGTGTGCGTTGAAAAAAGATCTACAAATTTGTTAGTGATCACGTTTTTGAAATTCGAAATATATTTTAAAATGATAAAATTTTTTAAATAAAATTGTTAATAATTCTGTAGAATAAAAAAAATGTTTTAAAATCTATCAGATTCTGCTTTGACAGTTTTGAAAATATTTTTAAATTGTTCAAAAATATTTTTGAAAGTTCCCATCAAATCAATTTTTCATAAAAATGAATCAATATAAATATTCCTATGGATCCAGAGAAAAACTTTTTTAATTATATTTTGACATTTTCAAAAATCCACATTTTGTTTTAAGTTTTTTAAATGTGTTACAGATTTTCGTTCTCTTTAATGTTTTTAAAAAAATTGTAATATATTTTAAAATGATTTAAATTGTTTCTAAGATACTGTGACAAAATTTTGCAAAATAAAAAAGAAGATGCTCCAAGATCTGCGAAATTCTTTTTTGGACATTTCTAAAATCTTTCAGAATGTTTTGAAATCCTTTTTAGTATGCTCTTAAGACAAATTTTATTCAGTAAAAAACCAGAACAACATTTTCGAGAAATCTTAAAAAAAATTTGTTATTTTCTCATAACGTTTCAGAATTCTCTAAAAGTTTTTAAGAATTTTGTTTCAATTCTTCAAAATATAAATTTTGAAATTCATCTGTTTGGTTGAAAATTCATCTTTGTAGTAGAAATTTCATTTTCTTGATTAAAAATTCATTTCTTTGGTTGAGAACTTAACTATTTCATTGAAAATTCGTTTTTGCTTGTTGAAAGCTATTTTATTGGTTGAATATTTAAGAAGTTTATTTTTGATTAATAATTGGTTTTTTTTCAGTTGAAGATTCCACAGATTGGTTCGCTTTAAATAAGTGATTTTATCAGTAAGTCAAATTGACTGATTTCAAAGGTCACTCCTCACAGATTTCTTCGTCGTTGAATTGGCATGAATGGAATCAAAACTGAAATTGTCAATTTTTTTTTTTAAATCACTTCTCAGTCGCGTTAAAAAAAATAAAGTCACGATTGTCATTTTTTTGAATGAAACTAATCGTGCTCTTTATGACTATACACCCTCTTAAGTTGACGATTGTTCAGTGGCTGGGGGGGTCTAACATTCGAGTCGTCTCCCTCGGCTAACTTTATTTTTCTGAATTCTTTTAGCTAAAACATAAAAATACAAATACAAAATAATAGTTTCGAATGAGATATTAAACTTGTTTTCGTATAAATTTTCAAAAATATAGATTCGTACCAGGTAGTCGGAAATAGGGATTTGATCTGGACTTATAAACCAAGTCACAGATTCCGAGCATGGTGGATAAGCCAAAGAGCCTTCGTAAAATACAAAACTTGCCGTTCTCTCATCTAAACTACTTGTCATGTCAAATGGAATTATCACTGCTGTTCTATGTATGGATTGTACCTTTTTTACATTTTCTTCCAGTTCTTCATAAGTAACATCGGAGTATATACCTGAAGCCTGAAATTTCGAGGATTTGTCAGTCGTACGGTATTTTTTGTAAAGATGATTTCAATTTTTTCTTTTCTTAAGATTTTTTTGCGTGAATCGGTTTTCAATAGATTTCATTTACTTAAGGGAATTTCAGAGATTTTAAGGATTATAAGTATTTCTAAGACAATAAGGGAATTTTCATGAGCTTTGAAAAGTTTAGAAGGATTTTTAAAAATCTGAAATATTTTATTGTATCTATAAAACAATTGCTGAGGACCAACAAGGTTTTAGAGTATTTTAAGACATTCCAAAGGACTTTATAACATCATTAGGTATCTTAATAATTTCAAGGGATTTCAAAAGCTCTCAAAGTATTTCAATAAATTTCTTAGGATTTTAGTCACAAAAGATTCTGCATTAAGTTCATTAGTCCTTTTTTGAAAATTTTAATAGCCAGAAAAATAAAAAAAAAAACAAAGTGCACACTATTCGTGCAGTATTTTTTTCAATAATAAATAACTACTTATTGGAAAAAGATAATCTATAATTAGTTAATTAGCACTTCTTACGTCCATCCACAGTCTAAATATTGCAAGACCGTTTTTTTGTGATTGAGCTCTCTCAAATGATTTTAAATCTTCTCTATAAAAAACCAACTGCATCTCCATTCCAGTATTCCAATCTTCCAATGAAGATTTATATTGAATGCCATTAGTCCACTTTTTATTCGTGCAGTCAAAATAAAATTATCATCATCATTAGGATCTCAAGTTATGGTTCCATTATTCACTCACTTAATTTACATTACTCAAAATTCAACTAATATGTTTATAAATCGAATTTTTGGCTTATAAAAGGGTAATAATTTATCATCTGTTTACAAGTTGCACAATATTGCATTTTTATTGTGTCAAAAAAGTTAAAAATACTACAGTATCGCGTTCTTTCATTACAAATTGATGTATGTTTCTTTTCTTTTATAATTTAAGTTTTAAAATGACCCTTAGACAATTTGCGAAATTTCAGTAATTTGAATTTAATGAGTATTACAAACTTATGCAACACTTACACCATTTTGGGCCCAATGAAAAGTTATTTTTTCAAATACGTAATTCCCATGAAGGGGTCCACCAGTAACCATTGGAGGTTTTTCATACCAATCAACTATTATTTCCACTGCATTATGGAAAAGTTAAAAGAACTTATTGAATAAAATAGATCAAAATTAAATTAACAAATTGAAATGATAAATGTATAATACCAGCGTGACCAGTATTTTTTAAGGTCATTCTTTTTGGTAGATCATAAAAGTTTGTAAGATTCAGTGGTCGACTAATTTCTGGAAGACGTTTTCCATGAGTTGACGGAAAAATTATGGGAGATTGATGTTTCCCATTACATTCCGGATATTTTTTGCCCCAGTTTTTAGCATCTTTATAACTGAATGCGTCTGCAATAAAACAAATAAGAATTGTAGACTTTTGTAATGAAAAGTAATAATTTGAATTATTACACTTATTATCAATATAATTTTTCAAAAAATAAATACTTTTTTATTATCTAACAAAATATGATCATCTTCTAATGTGCATCTATTTATATTTATTTGTTTAGAAAATGATATCTTAAATTACAAATGACATAATAATGTTGTGTTTATTTAAAAAGAAATGATGAAATGTGCTGTAAAAAAGTTTTAAAACATGACTTACTTATTCCTAAGATAAGGCTGAAAATAACTGTTGCTATCAAGCTTAGATGGTTTATTTCGAAGCTCTGCATGTTTTAATCTCGTATGATGAACACAATATTAAAACTGTTGCTTTAGACGCAAATTTAAACTCCTAATTCTTTCTTGATTCTCTTAAGGATCCAGCAGTTTGATGAATAAACTGTAAAGTCTACAAATCGGATGCCAGTACCTTAAAGAAAGAACTTGCGCTTTAAAAAAAACGTCTATATATAGGCCAAGAGTTTCATCTATTTTATCTTGCTTTCTCAAAGTTTATTTAGCACGTGATTGTGTCATGAAATTGTTTTGTACACGTCTTTTTAGTTCGTTACATTCAAAATTTAGTGATAATATCAGCAAAGCTCACTAGAATTTTAAGTGGGGGAGCCATCATTCCACCACCACAACCCCCGAAAAATAAATCACATGGATTTCATCTTTCACATTCTTCATGAAGATATTTTATGCCTTATTTTTTGTAACAATTGTAGCTTTTAGATATCCGCAATTAAAAATTGTTTTATTTACAGGAGAACCATTTAATAAGTTTCAACGTAAAGTCTCTACTACTCTTAATTTGTACTGTTTAAAAAAAGTGCCATTTTCAATAATTAATGCGGGAAGTTATATTGATCCTTTAGATTAATTGATTATTTTCTTATTTCTTGATTTTAAAGACAATCACAACATCAACTACAAAGAATCAAATATTTTCAATGTTTAGATAATCTGATATTAAAAGCGTTCAAAATTGAACAACTTTTAGTTTTTAATCAGAGAATTTAAATTTTAAACGTTTAAGGTTTTACAATTTGTAATTCAATAATTGTAAACGTAAGTTCTTCAAACATTAATAAATTTTAATTTAAGATTTTCATAATATAAGTATTCAAAATGTAATAATATTCGTCTGTGAAATACTTCATAAATAAATAATTTTTTCTGTAGGCTTTAAGAAAATTTTTTATATAAAACATGGGTCTGACGGACATAAATTATCTCCTACGCGTCAGCAAACAGAAAGCTTTAATAAAATGTTTTTCCGAGCCGCTACAGTTTATATCCTCATAATATTTATGTTTTCTATTGTATTTCAATGCATCATTCAAAAAAGTTAAATTTTTGAGTACTCAACTTTAAAATGTTTTAGTTTTCAAAGCTTATAAGTTTGAAAATATTTATTTCTAAGTCTCTTAATTTTTAATCGCTTAATTCGAACAATGAACAATGTAAAAATGTATTATTATTTAGTAAGTTGATATAGTTAATTTATATAAAGTTGCAAAATATTAAGTTATTTAGTTTTTGATAACAAGAGCATTCTGAATTAATGACATTTTATATCAATTTGCTACTTTAAAACAGTGTCTAATTTTGAACTGCGCAGCATAAAATTTATTCAAATTATATAAATCTGGTTAAATACGTATCAGAAAATATCTGTAACATGTGTGCTGTTCTGTTTAATCAAATTGCACCATTTTTTCAGTGTTATTTTTATCGCAAACAAACAAAGGTAAAATACATCCAGTGTGTAAATAATTCTGTTTTTCATTTTGAGGTGACGCAGCCTCTTTATAAATTTTACAATATTATCTTCGGTTTGCGTCATTTGCAATCTAGGGCTTCTTTTTGATAAATTGAAATTGAAATAAAAAATTAGTAACATTTATTTAATTTGCATATATAGATAACTGGAAATATTTTTTGCAAACCAAAAAAATGCCGAAAGCTGACCAGGATTTTTTTTGCACAGTTTGATGGTCAACCTGAAATACTTTGACGTATATTTATTTTGTTTTTGTTCTTGTTTTGTCTTAGGCTGACTATTTTTCATTACCAAGGCGATCTGATACTGCAAAATAATACAATATATATATAAAACAAATACCAATGCCTGAAAAATAATACGAAATAATCGTAGTGAATAATAAAGTAAAAACTTGTTTTCGTGTATATTTTCACTAAATATAGATTTTAACCAGGGTTTCAGAGATGTAGACTACATAATTATATATAAGCTAAGTGAAAGACTTTCGATCTTTAAATAATGAAAAGCAAGCTTGAGTCTATGTTAATAAAAATTAAAGAAAAATTATCCGCATGCTTTCCTAAAAGTGCCGTGGCTATATGTACCGATATAGGGACACGAATAGTCAGATGTATTCGGTAAACATAGACTGCCTTTTAAAATTATAAAAATTCTAGTTGTCACATCAATTTCACGTTTAAAATTTTTCATAAAATAAATATTTTTGGATACTGCTTTAAAAACTATTCGCTATTGTTCTTCCTGCAAAACTGTAAAAAAAAGTGACAGCAGGTGACGTTTCGTACCCCTATCTTACTGGATATGCGGACATTTACCTACTTCCGGGAACCTTTCTGGAACATTTTTCGGAACTCACCGAACCTTGCTTTGAAATTTTCTAGGATAGTTTATGGAACATATTGTGTCATTCAGGTTACTACAAAATTTTATATTTAGAATCATAAAAGATGAAAAGTAAGTTGTGCAAAAACAAGCATTTTTTAACTAATATTTCAAAAATGTTATTAGATGAAATTCAATGATATCTGACTGTGGATAACATCATAAAAGAATGAATCTGTTTTAATTTTTTAATATTTCAGAATAATTGGTTGTAGAAAGCAAGGTCATCCTAAGAATAAATTATCCTTTACCCATAATCACATAAAAAGCTTGAATAATGTACGGAGACTGTTAGTATTTCTAGATTACGTAACAGATTAAAAAAGGCGTTTATGAAACTATTTCAAATTAGCTTTTCTGTCTAGAATTGTGGGTGGTCGAAAAACAAAAGGACATATGTCAACTTGCATTCTCAATTTTGTTTATTCATTTTTGGTAAAAAATGAGTCAAGTCATTGAAGTAATAAAATTGATGATATTTAGAGAGGTCGCTTATTGCGAGTTTGTCTGTTCACACCTAAAAATCAATTTCTGTCGAAAACCGCAGATTATGTCTCAAAATTATACAGAATAAAAAATACGATTTGCTAAAAAAAATTATTATGAAGAAGCGTTAGTCATTGATTATTTTTGCGAGAAGTCTAATACTTTAAAATTATTTTCATACACATAAAAAAGTATATAAACTAATTAAAAGAAAACAACTTTACATGTTTATATAAATTATATATATTTCAAGTTTTTTAAATAATTGTTTTTAATTTAAATATGGGCTTGTTAAACGTAAATTATATTGTTCTCGTTAGAAAATAAAAAGCTCTTATAAAACTCTAATGTACCTACACATAATTATTATGTTTTCTCTAGGATTTTTATTCAAAAATGTTGAATGCATAATCCTAAAAAAAAAACTTATTGTCGAGTTCAGTTCTAAAAATGATAAATTTGTCAATACTGTTTTGCAACACTTAATTTTTGATCGATTAATTTGGACCATTACAACTGTGAAATGTGCTATTGTTGAGCAATATGATATAGAAAAATTATAAAAACTTGTGGAATACAAAATTGTTCAATTTGTAGCACTGTTAACATTTTAAATAAAAGAAATTTCAAAAGAATTTTATATTTTATAGCAGTAATCAATTTTCAACTCCGCGGAATGAAATTTATTTAAATAAGGTGAATTGTTTATCGAAATAGATTATGCATTATTATTTTAACTTTTAAATTGACGAATTAAAATTTTTTTTCGAAGAGTTTGATGGCCATCATAAATTATTTTTTAAATATATTTTGTTTCTTCGTTTTTTAAAGGCCTAAAGAAAAGGAAAAAAATTTCTTAAGGTTGCTGGCAAATTCAAAATGCTTTTTATATTGACAAATTAATTTCAAGAGAATATTTTATGTGATAAAAATAATGTTGTCTAATGAATAAGAACTAAACAATTATTAATTTGGAAACAATTTCAGAAAGTTTAAGGTATGTTCAAAAGTTTTGAATAGCTTTCCAATTAATTCAAAACTCAAAAATATTTCAAAGCATTTAAAAAAAATGAAGCGTTTTGAAGATTTTAAACCAAAAATTACAATCTTTTTGAATTCGAGATTCAATATGATAACAAAAGTTTCATAAGATTCCTGCAAAATTTAAAAATGATTTTTGTAAACAAATTTTTAAGGAAACATTTTTTCAAAATAAAACACATTTTAACATAAAAAATAGTGTTTTGGTGAAAAAGTTCATTCAATCGATAGAAAAAAGTGTTACTTTCCTATCATTTTGGTTGTAACTTATTGTATTTATTCGTAGATTTCTGTAAAAATGGTTTTAGTTTCTTTGTACTTTTTTGTGAAAATTTTTCCGTTAGAGTTTGCTTTCTTGTTATAATAAAATAGAAAATATATATATTCTCCCGCATTATTTCAATCGATTTGTTACGAATTCAAGAATATTTTCTATGCTTGCGTAAACTTTGAACACTACATCCGGACAATTTTTGTATAATTTTCGTTATTTTCATAGTATTCTTTCCTATATCAGGAGTGATTTGTTCTACAGTATTACCATGATGAAAGAAGTTGTATTTAATTAATTATAAATTATTTTTTATTTGAACAAATTTTATTGAGAAATGCAAAACTTAGGTGTTTTTGTCTAGAAAGTTATTTTTTTCGAGTTAGTAATTTCACTTGTCTATCAAAAGGTGGTTTAAATACTAGGCATTGTTAAAAAATGATTTTTATAATTTCTATAAGCAAATCTTAAAAGAAAAGAAAAATTGGGAAATTTTTGTGCTGAAAAAAATTTTAAAGCCAATAGGACAAATTATCTACAAAACGGTTTAATTTTCAGTTCAAAAATATGATTTTTTAACAAAAAAAAATTGTATACAAAATTTAAATTTTCATTAAAATTTAGTTTAATTTTAAACTAAATAGTTGAATTGAAACAAAAATATGAATTTATTACTAAAAACTTAATATTTAACTAAATAGTTTAATTTTCTACCAAATTGTTGAATTTTTAACTAAAACTAATTAATTTAGACTTAAACAGTTGCATTTTTAATCAAAAAAGGTAAATTTTAAACCAATAAGATTCAATTTAGACGCAAAAAGACAAATTTTAAACAAAATACCCAAATTTTCAGAAAGTAAAGACTTATTTTCAATAAAAATATCCATTTTCAACCAAAAATAGAATAATTACATTGTTAGTTACAAAAATTCATTTTTAACCAAAAAAAAGGACGTATAGTTACATTTTCAATAGAAGAGATGAATTTTCAATTAAAATCATGAATCCTGAAAAACAGTAATTATCAAAAAAAGAATTCGCCCAAAAGATCATTTCTTAGCCCGCAAGATTAATGTGAAAAATTAAATTTTTGACGAACGATACAAGCTATGAAAAAAATAAGCAAACAAAAGTTGCTCATCCAAAAAAGAGCTACAAATTTGTCATCATAATGTTTTGATGGGACGCGTAGTTTTTTCTCAATCGTAAAAAATAACTCTAAAAATAAAAAAATTTGATTTTTTGAAAAACGACACAAGGTACAAAAAAAATTAATAGACAAAAGTTGGTTACCCAGAAAATACCAACCAATTTGTTATAAACTTTTGTTATATAAACAAATTATTATAATGAAAAATTTAACTTTTTGAAAAAATGACAAAAGCTATAATCTTATTTTATTTACAAAAATTTTTCGCCTTCATTATATTTACAAATTATCTTAATTATTCTCATATTACTTTTTCTCGTCACTTCTTTTATTTGGAGTTAAATACATGAACTAATTTTTATAAAACCTAAATTTTTTCATATTTTTGCATTTATTCAAGAAGATTATATGTTCAGAAATTATTATTATGTTAAAAAATATTGCAAGAAGAACAAAACGTTACTTGGCATTAGTTTAAAAAGTTGTTTCAATTTAAAAGAAAGTAAATTGTGAATTATCTTATGTACTGCAACTAGTTTTAAATTGTTGCAAATAACTTTTTTGTGTTCCGAATAACAAGATGATTAAAATAAAATGTGACACTTTTTCCTAAAATTTTAAAAAAATTATCATAAAATCTTCCAGATTATTCTTTTATAATATTCAAAATCTTTTAAAATTTTAAAAAATATTTTTAAATATTTCGTTTATTTATTTTCAATTTCCTGAATTTAAATAATTTTCAAATGCTTTAACGGCTTTTAAACGTTTATTCAATTATCTGAAAAAAAGTAATGCATATTTTATCAAAACATTAAAAAAATTATTTCATTCTTTTGTAACCTTTTTAAGTCTCTCAAAAACTTCTTTTTCTATTGAAATTCAAAATGCTTAGAAGTATTTTCCAATATTCACTTAAAATTCATCAATTGAAATAGAAAGGACATTTAAAATATTTCCGCGAAGCTTTATAATATTTTACTGATTTTTTGGAAACCATTCAAAATTCGTGAAAAGCTTCTTTTCTTAGTATTCAAAAATCTGGATATTATATTAGATTCTTTGAAATCTTTTTAAATTTTAGTTTTAGTTTCGGTATATTCTTAAATTTTTAACTTTCTGTCCCTTTGTATATATAGTGAGGTAACAATAAGGTTGATTGAACAAGTATTATTGTTTAAACAATTTATAATTATTTAAAATAATATTGTCTTTGAATAATGCTAGAAAATTGCAGTTTTTCAAAAAATTTTCCACTTTTTGTCCACTTTTCGATAAGCGTGAGGTAATAATTACGGCTACTTACCAATTATAATTGTTCTAAAAAAATATTATTGTTTACAACTATCTTCTTGCATGATAATGATTGTTACGGCTGTTTCTGAAATTTACAAACCTTGTCGACTTGCATTAATTATTATCGTACTACGTAAAATGTGGACAAAAATTGTTAAATTTTAGAAAAAATCGCAACTTCCTACCATTATTTGAAATAAGTTAAAAAATTCGTTATATAGTGTGACTTCAAATTTAATTAATAAGCAGTTGAAATGAAAAAAAAATTTTAAATAGTTAAATCATCTATCAGAAAATATTAATTTTCAAGCCGTTGTATTTTCAACAATTTAATTTATAATAATTAAATTTTTAACTCAATATACAAATTTTCTATACAGAATATTTTTTCTACTAAAAAAGACAAAGTTACACTCAAAATGATGAGGCTTTACCCGAAAAAGATGTATTCTTAACAAAAAATGTATTAGTTGATTTTTGATTCCAAAAAAATTTTAATTTAAAATAAAAATATGTTAAATTCATAAACAAAACATTGAAAGAAATAGATGAATTGTCAACCAGAAAGATCATTTTTTAAGCAAGAAGATTAATTCTATGCCAGACAAGACATATTTTTACCAAAATAGTAACATTTATAATCAAGGAAATGAATTTTAAACTAAAATTATAAATTTTCAATCAAACAAGCGTATTTTTAACACAGTAATTTAAATTTGAACAAAGTAAGTGAAGCTTTAAACAAAAAAGATCAATTCTCAATGATGAATACAACAGTTGATAATTAAGCCAAAAATAATTTTAGATTTGAGTCAAAAAGATTTGAGTTCCTCCAAGAAGAAGAATTTTCATCAAAATATATAAACATCGGCCAACAAATATTTTTAAATTAAACCAATCATTTGCGATTTTAAAGAAAAAAAAATTAAATTTCTACTAAAAGAGATAAACTTAATAGCCAAAAAAACAAATTACAGTTGTTAAATTTGCAACAAAAAAAGATTATCAGGTCCGAAATTTGAAAAAATGGAAATGTTAATTTTTTGTACAAAATAAATCAATTGAGGATTTTGAATTTTTTTTTAAATTTTTAAAAATTCTACAAATTTGTAAATGGATTATTAACTGACTTAAAGTATTCTGCAGAATCAATTTTTTCCCCCTTTAAATTCTTTAAAATCTTATGATTTCTTTTCTGATAGTATTGAAAATATTTCGGAATGCTTTTTAATCTGTAAATATTGTTTTAAAATTAATTTCTCAAAATTTTTATTATTGTGAAACCTTTCAAAATGTTTATAAAATCTAAAAATTTGGCTACGATATCTTTAGAAATCTACATTTTAAGTTTCTTGAAATTTTTTAGTATTTTTGAAATTTTTTAAAAACTGCTGAATATATATTTTTTTTATAACCAAGAATCACCTAAAATGTTTCCAGGAATTTTAATTAATTTGTTTGATTATCTCAAAACCTTTCAAAATATTTGAAAAATCCAAAAATTTTATTTTTAAAACCGCCAAAATCTACGTTTCATTTTTAATTTTTTCCAAATCTGTTAAAATTTTTAATTCTCTTCAAACATTTTTTTTTTAAATTCGAAATTTTTTAAAACGATTCAAATTTGTTATAAGATTGTGAAAAAATTTGCAAAATGAAAAAAATTATTTAAAATCTCTCAGACTCTGTTTCGACAATTTAAAAAAACTTTTAAAATGTTCAAAAATCTTTTTGGAAGTTTCCTTCAAATTAATTTTTCGTGACGAGGAATCACTTCAAATATTCCCAGAAATCCAAAGAAAAGTTTTTTGTTATCTTAAAAACTATAAAAATCATAAACACTTAAATTCTATTTTAAAACTTTCAAAAATTTACATTTTGTTTTAAGTTTTTTTTTTATCTGTTTGAATTTTCAATTCTTTTTAAATTAAAAAAAAAAAAATAGAAATATATTTTAAAATAATTTTACTTGTTTCTAAGATTGTGACAAATTTTTTCAACATGAAAAAGAAAATAATCCAAAATCTGCCAGAATATTTTTTTTAGGTTTTTGAAAATCTCTTGGAACGTTTTGAAATCCTTTCAAGTATGCTTTTAAAACAAATTTTGTTAGATGAAAAACTAAAACAAAATTTTTAAGAAATCTAAGGAAAAATTTTCAATTTCCTTAGGACCTTTTAAAACTTTTGAAAAGATTTGAAATTTTTTGCTCGAAACCTTAAAAAATTTACAATTTGTGTTAAGTTTGTTGAAATACATTATTTTATTTGGAAATTCATCTGTTTGATTGAAAATTCGTCTATGTAGTATAAAATTAAGTTTCCTGATCGAAAATCCATCGCTTGGGTTGAAAACTCAACTATTTTATTGTAAGTTCTTTTTTTTTGTTAAAAATTATTTCATTTGATGAAAACTCAAAACTTTATTTTTGGTTTTTAATAGACTTTTTTCATTTAAAAAATCTACAGATTGGTTCACTTTAAAAGGTAGATTTTATCAGTGAGACAAACTGACCGATCTAAAAGATCACTTATTACAAATATCTCTGTCGTTGATTTCGCATTAATTGCGTTAGAATAAAAATCCTCAATTTTTTTTCTTAAGTCACTTTTCAGTCATTAAAAAAAATAAAGTTTATCACTTTTTTATTTTTTATTTTTTGACTAATTCTGAACAATATACTAAAACATGGAATTATTTGTAGCATATCACGTCTGAATATTATATTTACAAAAAGCTAACTTTTTTATGTTAAATCAATGGAAATGTTCATGGTCTTTGTGTGACCCCTGAATATTAACCAAATTCGATAAAATTTACAATCTTTTTTTGGCATTCGATCAAAACTGAGAAGTGAGAACAAAGAAATTCAAAAAGTGAAAAATAAGGTCTACATTGTTGAACCTAGGTCTAGATGTTACTTTGAAAAGGTGTAAATAGAATGCAATACTTGTATTAATTTATACCTAGATTTTCAATAACGAAGAATAATGAGAATGTCGTTGAAATAAATAAAAAAAAAATTATTGATGCAACCAGAGACTTTATTTTATATTATTGCTTACATTTACATTATATTTAGATATTTGGATATGGAAAAACTCATTACTATACTATGTTCCGTATACCGTCTGCAGCCGGATTATTATTAGAGGCGCTCGCATTTGCTTGGACGTTTGGCCAAGGGTCAGGAAAACTGCAGAAAACCTTTCGCAAGCATAGCCAGTTACTCACGATAACTCATCGTGCTCTTTATGACTATACACCCTCTGAAGTGGGCGATTGTTCAGTGGCTGGGGAGGTCTAACATTGGACACGTCTCCATCAGCTAACTTTATTTTCCGGAATTCTTTTATCTGGAAGAAAAAATACAAATACAAAATAATAGTTACAAATCAAAGATCAAACTCATTTTCGTCTATATTTTCAAGAAATGTGGATTGGTACCAAGTTGTCGGAAATAGCGACTTCATCTTCACTTATAAACCAAGTCACAGATTCCGAGCAAGGTGGATAATCCAAAGAACCTTCGCAAAATATAAAACTTGCCGTTCTCTCATCTAAACTACTTGTCATGTCAAACGGGGTTATGACTGCTGTTGTATGTATAGATTGTACCTTTTTTAGATTTTTTCCCAGTTCATCATAAGCAGGATTGGAATATGAACCTACACTCTGAAATTCCAAGGATGTGTCAGTAGTATAGGATTTTTTGTAAAGATGAATTTAATTTTTTCTTTCCTTGAATTTTTCTACGTGAGTGCGGTTTTGATAGATTTTCTTCACTCAAGGGAAATTCAACGATTTTAAGGATTATAGGTATTTTCATAACATTAATTGAATTCTCATGAGCTTTAAAAAGTTTCAAGGGATTCTAAAAAATTAGAAATATTTTTTAGGGATTTTAAAATCTCTTAAAATATTTAAATAAATTTTCCAGGATTTCAGTCGCTAAAAATTTTACATCAAAAGAAAATTTTGCAATTAAAATGCCTCGTCCACCCTAAGAGGGCCAAATATGTAACTTTTTCACTTTTAATTTTATTTCTGATTCCACTTTTTCAAAGAAATAAAAAATAACCACATTATGATTCGTGAAAGTGAAACTGGTATTCAAAGTAAAAAGTAACATAACTGCCCCCTTTCTTTCTCACTTTTGGTTTTTGCAACACAATATTTTTCTAGTATTTTTTAAAAATAATAAATAACAACTCATTGAAAAAAAGTAATCTAATTATTAATTTGCACTTCTTACGTCCATCCACACTTTAAATATTGCGAGACCGTTTTTTTGTGATTGAGCTCTCTTAAATGATTTCAAATCTTCTCTATAAAAAACCAGCTGCATCTCCACATCCTTTCTATTAAAAATAATGATTATATGAAATTCCATATGAAGTGTTAGCGACAGTAAAAATATCAAGAGAACATTTTTAACTTACAAAATTTCGTCTTCCGTCGAAGGTGTATGTTGAATGCCCTCAGTCCACTTTTTATTCGTGCAGTTAAAATAAAATTATTATCATTATTAGGATATTCAGTAATTGTTTCATTAATTACTCGCTGGGTTTGAATTACTTAGAATCTAACGAATGGGTTTCCAAATCGAATTTTTGACTGATAAAAGAATAATATTCTACCATTTCACAAATAGAATATTTAAAAAATCACACGTTCATTTCAAATAGTAAAGTCATCAAGCAGAAATGTTTATTGTTTCTTTGGTAAATTCGGTTTGAAAACAGTTAGTAGAGGGGACATAGCCCGTTTGAAAGTTTCACTATATCGCATTCTCATTGTGTCAATAAAGTTAAAGATGCTACAGTATAGTATTCTTTTATTGAACCTTTTTGTTTGTTTCTTTTTTTTTAATTCAAGTTTGAAATTGAAAAATTTGAAAAAAATTCAAATAATTTAAATTTGAATTTAATGAGTGTTAACAACTTATGCAACACTCACCCTTTCTTGATCCCAATGAAAAGTGATTTTTTCAAATACGTAATTTCCATGAAGGGGTCCACCAGTAACTATTGGAGTCTTTCCAGACCAATCAGCTGTTATTTCCACTGTATTATAGGGAAAATAGAAGAATTTATAAAATAAAATCGAGCAAAACTAAATTTTTAAGCCGAAATAATCAATGTTTAATACCAGCG
>JAUELO010239869.1:4500-15739 GCA_032357855.1 Amphibolips quercusostensackenii | reverse complement strand
GAATATATTTACTTGGTTACACTGCAAAGCGAGTGAAGATAAACATATCAAGCGGCATAGTTACCCCATTGACCCGAGAAGAAGCCCTTGAAGCTCCAGTAGGTTCCCGCCGCCCAATTGCAGGGTGTTTTCGAGTGAAGCATATAAACTTCGTGTAAACCGAAATCCTTTACACCATTAATTTATCAAAGTGTGAAACAGAAATACAATATTTGTTATATGAATTGTGATTTGAAAATCGCATGTAATAATTATATTAAATGTGAATGTATTATGGATCACGAGGCACTGTTCTTTCGTCAATGATCCTGGTTCATGAAAATCGTGCTTGGATTTCCAACCATGTTATAAGATGCTCTATGAAAATTTTAATTTTAGGTCTGAAAATTAATTCAATTTTTTTCTATCTTAGGTTCTTCAAGCTACTTGTCTTTCATTTTAGTCAAATTTTCAAAAGCTTTCGCCTTTAAACGTTGTGACATACATTTTGAAACAAGTTTGTTAGAGAGATGGTAATCTATTAAGTGATTGAACAAAAAATTTACTTAACTATAAAATTTTTTTATTGTTTTAACAATAGTTAAAGTACACTAATTAAAATGTGCTAATTGCTAGAAAAATATTCAATGCATTATAATAGATATAATGTATAATAATATTTTCATTTCAAACGAGAAAGCTTAAGTTTCTAGCATGACTAGTACCTAGAAAAACCAATCGCCACAAGTCACCAGATCTTCCCTAGTCTGTACAAATCATGAATTTGAAAAATATTTTTTTTAGCGTTACGCGAATAAAGCTATTTAAGAAATATATTTCTTTACTCAAAGACGATTTTCATTGGGAATGAATCACATCATTTTACTTATCAAGAGATACACATCTGCCAAGTATATAAATAATACTTAGGTGAAGAAATTACCTCATTTGACAAATGTCTGACTTAATAATGCTTTTATTAACCTTAATAGTTTTTTAATTTGATGAAAAAAATTTAATTTACACATAAAAATATTACTTTCTTAAAATACAATATTTGTGAATTAAGAGAATGATAATCATTAAACTACAGAAATATTCCTCTGAATTCGTTGATTATAAATGCAGCCATAATAATACCCGCTAAATTCATTTTGAAGTTTGAAATTTCAAAAAACTTCATCTTTCAGAATGTAGAGTTTTGTCATATCAAATTTTTTATCTTAAAATTATTAAAAAAACACTTTCTAAAAAAGGAGCTGTTGAACAATTTTTTTACATAAGATTTTTTAAGTTTACTGAGCTTGGACTTTCTATCAGAATAAAACAAAGTGCTTACAAAATATTGTTGGTATCAGGGCACAACTGATAAATAATAATGTAAATATGCCAACAATTTAAAGTTGTAATTGATGTAAACACGTGAATATACAAATATTTAAATTACGCATTCTCAAGCTATTTTTAAATATTTTTCTATTTAATGCCCTGAAGACAATTTCATTGTGATATTTTAAAAAGTAGAGTCTTACATAATTACCGTATGGCAATTAACACATTTTTATTAGATAAAATTCTAGTCTGCGGCAATAATTATTTGCTGTTTGTTTACTTAAGATAAAATTGGGAAGTTGAAATCTGTAACTTCAGATAAAGACTTTATGTATATGTGATATAATTCATATTGAACCACTGGAATAAAACGTCTTTTCTCTGCTTAAAAAAAAATTATGATCGCCTATACTTGGGTCTCTACCTTAGCAATCGTCCTTAATCATATTGGTGAATATATTGAAATAATAATACATGAAATTTATAAAATGTTGTTAACTTTTACGTGATTAACTAATAAATCAATGTTAATAGAAGAAAAATAAATTCTGAAAAATAAAAGTATTATAGACATAATATGAAATTTAATATGGAACGTTTTTCCTACGATTTCAAGTAAAAGTATATTACGTTTTCAACAGATTGGTTGAATTTTTTACCTGAAAAGATTTCCTACAGAAGAGTTGGATTTTTAACAAGAAAAAATTATTTTCTACTTAAAAGAAAGAATTATTTACAACTGAATTTTTAACTGTTGTTGACTGGCTACTAGTCGCCTATTTGCGTGTTTTTTTATTATGTATATGAAAGTTTATCATTAAAAAAAAAATGTCAGGCAAAACTTTTCTAAGAACTCTTCTTAATAATACTCCCGTCATTTTAATGGTTAAGCTTTAAGAAATTGATAAGGGTAAATTTCTCTCCTTTCCTCGATCTTGCATGACAATATTGCCTGACAATATTTGCTATTTATTTATGGAACAAATTCTTCTAGTAAAAATTGCATTATTAACTTTTTGTTGCAGAGTTGAGTTTACAATTTGACTGCTTGCCTAATGGCGATCCTATTCATTATGCTCTTTGCAGTAAACCTTCTTATTCTGAAAGACATAATTCAACTGAGAGGCCTCTTCTTTCTACCGAAACTACTCTTCGTTATAGGCCCAGGTCACCTTCTCGTAGTCCCATAGCTCTTTACGAATCTATGTCTCCTCGTGCCAATACTATGTCTCCTCCTGCCAGAACCACAAAATCTCCTAAAATGTCCTTGGCTTTTTCTTCAAGATGTACAACTGCACCTACAGGGCTTCCTTCTCCTGGTGGAGGGACATGTGGAGTTGAACAACTTAGATTTATTCGTCTTATTCCTCGTTATAATCTGCACCGGATATTTGAACTTCAAAGATACACTTTTCCTGTTAATCACCAATTAAAACTATTAGTTAGTCCAAATCATTATGAGCTTATGCCACCCATCGAACACATTGTTCTGTCAACATCCGACGGTGACGTCTTTGCAATGCTGGAGACTCATGATAGTCTTGCTGGAATCTATTCACATTGCTACACTTCAAAACGGGTGAAGATAAACATATCAAGCGGCATTGTTACCCCACTGACTCGGCAAGAAGCCTTTGAAGCTCCAGTTGGTTCCCGCCGCCCAATTGTAGGGTGTTTTCGAGTAACGCGTATAAACAACGTGTGAGCTGCGATCCCTTACAACATTAAAATGTAAAACTAAAATATGTTTGCGAAACGAATGAAAATTTAGAAAATTTATGTGACTAGTAAATGAAAAAACAGTGTGTTATGACTAACGAGGCATAAATCTTTTGCTAATGTTATAAGCTTATGGATCTTTCTCTCAGATTTATAACTCAGTTGTAAGTTTTTGGTCTAAGAATAAATTCTGTTATTTCTTGATTTGAAAAAAAATATAGTAATAAAAATTACTCCACCTCAGACAGAAAATGTTCTTTGTTTATTAAGAAATGAGCCCTAAATGTTAAAAAATAATTTAAAATTTCTGGCAAATATTGTTCTTCTTTTTATTATTGAGTTTTTTTAAAATATACAGAACAAATTAAAAATATTAGAGAATTTGAAAATAAATTAAAATTTGTAATAAAATTATTATTAAACCAAATATTTTTAAATTGAAGAAAATTCTGAAAATTCCATTGATTTCAGTAGAATAAAAGTGAATTCATAATAATCAAACAAAAAATTCAGGATACTTGAATAAAACTCATAAGAATTTGAAACAATTATATGGAGTGAAATGAGAGTTGACAAAATTAATGCGAATCCGAAAGTATTTAAGGAAATTTCAATAAAATCAAAAAAAATACTATACCAAACTAAATTCAAGGAAATTGGGAGGAATATATTAGGAATAGAATTAAGTAAAGTTAAAAGAATGTAATGTTATTTAAAAAATTTTAAATAGATAATTAGAAATTTGGCGTAAGTTTAAATCAGACATTAAAAATAAGGCAGCCTATTTTCTCACAAGTCTAAGAAGGTTAATTCAAAAACGGTCGCAAGCGCATTTTGTTAATGATTATAGTTATCTGAAAAGAGCGGCATGCCTAATTCAACTACTTGGTCAAAGTCTGGTTTTTTTACCCACTATCTATGGTCTGGATTGCAGCCAAGTTCCTAATGGGGGACCTACAGTTTAAGGTAAGATCCAAACCACTAGAACCCCGGTATAAGTACCTTTAATGTGAAACCCCATTATCTAACGATCAGAGCATTCCAGGATTATTTTTTATTTGTTCAAACATTTTCTGTGGTTTCGTTCTGATTTTTGCATCATTATCCACTGCTGTAGTCAAGTGCTTTATGAGATACCCATAGTATAGATTACCTTATTAAGATGTTTGCAATCTCTTAGTGATATCCTTGCACAGCGGCCGAAGGCGTTAAAGGTGATATATGTCACCTCTAGATTTTTTCTTAAAGCTTCTTCCTGGCACTCCATAAGATTTCAATCGTCAACTTCCTAGTGGCCTAGAAAGCTTCTCACAATGCTACAGGCGTTCAAATGAACCCTTTATTAAGCTTCTGCTAGTAACATACTGACCAAAATTGGTTCACTTATCGCGATGTCTTTTAAAACAAGCTTTGAAATGCATCTACAGAAAAGCATCCATTCTGTTAAAAGTCCTAGGTTTAAGGCTCTTCATTAATGTATAATTTCAGCTACATCAACATCAATGTGCTTGTACTATCTCTGAGCAATCATGCGACAACCACCAATGCTGTACTCAACGGATCGTTGGTCTCTTCACATAACCTGAACTTTTTAATTATGTTTTGATGTGTGATGTGCTTGCGATAAGCTCTGGTGCTGCCAACGTGGTCCCTGATCTAAATAATGAAACCTTCTGTTTCTGGGAATTGAGAGTTGCTTTGCAGATTGTCAGACAGTTGCTTAACGTCTACAACTCCCCTACCTTTCAATCGACGAAATTACTGTGCCAGACTCGGTATTTCGTCACATTAACATTTTAAGAATGATTGTCTTGATGATTTTCTCTAATGGAATTATAATTCAGTTGGACTTTCCTAGACAACGTTAGAGGTTTCCCAGAGTGACAGGTGAAGGCTAAGGGTTCATCAGCTAGTCGCTTTTAGTGATTGGAATTGGACCCACAGGAAACTAATTTGATTGCGGGTTTAATTTATTAAATTTACAACACACACTCTGCAGCTATTTGAAATAAGTGCACAACCGACACAATACAATTAATTTTTACAACGGTGTAACAAAAATGGAAACAGAATACAGACTTAGTTTTTACGGTAAATGGCTGAGCTTTAAGCAAAGGCGGAGAATTTTGACTTCACACGACGAAATACAGACTCAAGTCAAAAGACTACAGACTGAACACGACAAAACACAGACTTAACACGAAGTAATACATACTTAACTTGTTTAAAATGTGACGACGGATTATACTGACTGGACTTTTGTAGATGTCAGGTTAAATACTTTCTCGCTACAATGCAAGATGTTTTATGTTACATCCATAGAGTGATTTTCCTAATTTACAACTCAATTTTGGGCGCGTTTGCTCCTGAGTGTTTTTAGTTAATTGTTGGTTAAGTACAGTTCAGCTTTTTTATGTTCTATCCATGGGTAGATTTTTCTAATTCACTACTAATTTTTAAGCACGTTCCCTTCTGAGTATTCTAATTAATTGTTGATAAAATACTGCTTACTTGAAATTTCTTCATTTTGCTAATTATTTTGGGGTGTGTTTCCTCCTGTGTGACTAATAGGCTTAGTCGCAATGACGTCGGTGATACATCGTGCATTGCGTAAACATGGAACGCCTTAGGATACTTGCATTTACTAAAAAAGAAAATATTGATTTTAGCGTGAGTGACCGAATGTTATATCTTCCTCCTTACTGTTTTTGAACATGTGCATAAAATGGGCATATTCAAAAACTTCTGCTTGCATGTATAATAACATAGAGACGTTAAAATTCTAGTAGAAATACAAAAAAGAAAATCCTACCTTACTTTAGTTAATTTTTTTTTATAAGATTAAATTTTGAGGATGCACGCTATTATAAAATGGTTATATTTTGATTTTTTTTTCCAAGCTTGACAGAAGAGTTTTTCTCTGGCTAATTCGTCGCTCGTCCTTTTTCTAGATGTATACAAGATTAGCGACCGAGTTCCATACAGCTACTGATAGATGGAGTGACTATCCAAATACTCTATGAAGTGCGTAGCCCTGTATGAATATGTCTGCTAATAATTTGATTAATCCTAATACAGGTATTACTGATATAAGTCATGCGATTGCTGTTCTCAAACTTGTAAATATTGACCAGAGTTTGCCCTATAAAGAATTTGCAAATTTATTAATTGTTTCTTTGTCTAGTAAATTAAATATAAATATTTTTTGCCTTGTAAATGGTTCACCCACAATCTCGCCTGCTAATGGGTTTAGAACGTTAGGTTTCTCTGCAGGAAACATTGTGTAGTCATTAAATTTTCCTAAATTAGATTGGGAATGTATACCACTTGTGGGTAATCAGGACGGGTTTCTATATTTCCGAATTGGTTTTGTTGAAGGCATTATTTTTTATGATGGTATCGATACAATTGGGTTTAGAGATATTCTATAAAAGTCATTTCTAAGTGATACATAGGTGGAATAAAATGATTGCAATTTTTTCGCGTTTCCTTTTTCTTATTATGTGTATTTTAGGAGTAACAAAAAGCTTATCTCCTATTTGAATTGGTAAGTGATTATATTATCCTTTGATACTTCGAAAAGTCACGTTGACTAGAACACATTATATTATGTGTACTACCTCTTCAATTATTACGCACATAAATCCTAGTCCTTTTATAAATTGAAATGCGAATTCGTTAGGTGTTTGGGTCGCTAAAATTAAAGAGTTCTTATAAGCTTTGTTAATCAAGTTCACATTTTTGTTTAACTAAATCGCAAAAAGGTTTACTTATTTCCATTTGTATAAGAGCATTCAGTTCCTTCTAGTGTACTGCAGTCTTATCCAATAACGGCACGTGCTGCATTTGCCCAAAATAAAAGCAAAAAGATAGTATTTTTAGACTTTCCTGATTATGATTTGCATTGTCTGAAAAAGAAGAGTTTCGAATTAGCAGTCGTTTGTGATTTTTTTAAAATAATAAATATGTTCAAGTTCGGAAGGTCCACAATAGCTTCTAGAAAATTTGGTCTGTTTGTCGCAGACTCTCGTTTAGTTTACAGAAAGAGTTTTGTCCTTTGCACTTCATTGCTAAAATGATCTCCTAAATTGTTTCTTTATTTCCTAGCCTTAAGAACCAAATTCTGGCGTCGTGCTTAGTTCATGGACTAATTAATACCGCCTGTGCGGAGCTCTGTCGCATTTGGTCGTCTGCCAAGGTAATTATCGGTTTTTTGCACTTATTGCAAGCAAGCAAATTTAAAAGAATTTTTACTGATTCCATCAGTGTATGAGCATGTTTATCCAGTCTACTGATTCTTTAAGCGAATAAGGAAGTTGGGTTTCGAAAACTAAGTACAAAATCTAAATCGAGCAAAGCGCGACCGCGAGAACCTGACGCTAATGCAGGTTCGCCATGAGCACGTAGTAAACTTTTTCTGCATGCAATAAGCTTAAGGGTTCTGTCCCTTTACGTCTTTTTCCCATAGACAAGGTATTTCTTATTTACTTCACCACAATAAATTTAATTAAGACGCCTAGTTAAATTTAAATTCAATTTGAGGGGCGGGGGTTAAAAGTGCAGTGACAAGTAGGGTGAACAAACATCATATTTTAAAATAATTTGTTGAACAATCTACGGCTAGGCAATTCAACAGAAAACATATCGCCTGCTCTAAGGTGTAATTAAAAATTGATACCTCTCATTAAAATTTCAGAAAGCTGTTGGCGTCTCACGCACGAAGGGTTCTACTCGTTTTGTGGAAGGACACGTGCCGCATTCCAAAGCATTTGCTGCGAACGCATGCGACGGCCTCTGCCGTCACTCCCAGTAGACTGCCCTGCCTAGTTGGCCGCTGCCTGGGAATTGAAAAGGGGACAAAGATAAGTACTTCTCTATTCTTTTATTTTTTATAAGTGAAGTTAGCCTGTCTACCTATATTTGTGTTATAAGTTCATGATTGTGTGCCGCGAAACTTCCTCATTACTTGTTGCCGAAGCCATCACCCATTCTTGTGACTCGTAGACAATTCGATCAAAATTGGCCATCTTTGTGGTAAATGTGACAATTCCAACAATTGATGATTGTAACTTCCTTTATTTTACAAACACTTAAAAATCTTACAATTAAGAATATTCCATACTCCAGGAATTGAGATCAGTGAATTTAATCAGTATTCTCACTTTTAATAGAAAAAGTGGGGTACGCATCATTGTACTGCTGTAGCTTCATGAGTTTTGTTTTGAGAATTAAGCATTTTTGTAGAAGATTTTTGTCCGAACTTCTCTTTTTTTCGTACGTTACTCATCCTTCGGTACAAAATAAATATATGCGTATCTTCTTCGTTTACGTTGCAAACACCTGAGGCAACCCAAAAAGGAAAATTAATTTTTTTTCATTGAAAATTTAATTTAAAAAAAAAATGGCGTTGTCTAAAAATCAGCTATAACGCGTTGCGTACATCGTTCGAAAGGGGTCCCTCTTGAAACAGCAATCGCAAAATTAAACAAATATCTTAAAAATCTCAATTGCATTTTTTTTAATTCGAGATGAATATTACGAAAATCCAACTGTGGTCACAAAATTACAAACCGTGACCTCACTTGCTAGTTCGACTTTGAGCACTAGCAATATTACAATTCCGGAAAAACAAGATAGGCTAAGATGACCTAAAATCAAAATTCCTAAATTTAACGGAAATCATGATAAATGGGTTTTATGAAGGCATAGCTTCAAAGCATTGGTTTATTCGCGTTTCAATCTTAGTGATTGTATCAAACACGCAATTAGCTAACGCTATGTCAGGGTCAGCATCTAATTATATCATAGCTTTTCCCTCTAGCGAAAAAAACTATGCGAGAGCGTAAAAATAACTATGCCAGGCCTATGACCAGAAACGCATCATAGTCGCAGAGCATCTCGATGTGATCCTTGACCTACCGGTTATTTCTAAGACAACTCCCGACAAACTGTTGTCACTCATTAAAAAAGCACAAAAACACCTTAGTGTGCTTAAGGAAGTTTAAATCGAGATGCATGAACAAACGGTCATACGAATTTCAGAAAGATGTTCAATACTAGGAATTTTGGAAAAATAGCAAGATAGGTTTCATGGAAACCAACTACTAAATCTTGAGAAATTATAAAGATTCATTTAACTGACAGTTTTCAAACTTTGTTTATTAGAAAAATTTGCCTCGAGTGTCTGCAATATTACAACGAAAAGACGGGAAGGGGTGGCCAAATTAACCTACCCTTTTACAAAGATCAGGAAATTAGAAGCGCGTTGGCTTGTAACTGCGGCTTCTAATTCCTTGAGCTCGGCATGTATTAAATGCACGAAAAAGCATCATCTTTATAAGTGTCCGACTTTTAATAAACTCAAAGTACAAGAAATCGCTAAATTTATGCAGATAAACTTGCTCGATTATTATTGCAGCAGCTCATGGATTATGTACGGTATCTAACGACTACATTGACGCTACAATTTCTTCAAGTTGTAACAATTTTAAATTAAAGTTAAATTTTTTTGAAGTACAAAGTAAATCTAATTTAGTGCCTACTGAAGCATTTCCACGAGACTTATTCGACATTACAAAAAATTTGCAACTTGCAGATCCGCAATTGTATGTGCCCAAGCCT
Organism: Amphibolips quercusostensackenii; assembly: GCA_032357855.1. Taxonomy (NCBI): domain Eukaryota; kingdom Metazoa; phylum Arthropoda; class Insecta; order Hymenoptera; family Cynipidae; genus Amphibolips; species Amphibolips quercusostensackenii. Next base: position 6,088 of record JAUELO010239869.1, on the reverse strand, counting down.
GTTAAAATTTTGTTAGCAGCAGGTACAACTCTATTCGTGCTATCTATATCTTTGATCAAACTTTGTTATTCAGATGCTTTAATAATTACACAAAAAACTATTATAGGTTGGGTTGTGGCAGGAGAAACACATGCTCTCCTGACATCTGCAATGGCTTCTTGCAATGTCATCAAATTAGATAAAATAATTAAGCGTTTTTGGGCAATAGAAGATTTTGATTATGAACCTTTAAAATCTCGTGGTAATGTTTTTTGTGAACAACATCACGTAGACAATAGTTGACGTGACGAGTCCGGTAGATAGATTGTACGATTTCTCTTCCGAGATAGCAAATTTAAGCTAGGTGAATCTAGAAATTAAGCATGAAAGCATGTATACGCACTGGACAACAAATGTGAAAATAATTCACGGTTGAAATCTGAATATCATAAAGTGCTTGATGAATACGTTTCATTAAACCTCATAACTCTGTGTGACGGCACAAAGAGAAGTGTTCTCTTCCTGATCACGCCGTGATTAAAACATCTAGTGGAACTACTAAAGTCAGGATGGTATTTGACGCATCGGTGACAACTTTAACAGAAATTCTAATCAATAAGGTTCTATTGGTAGGCCCTACAATTCAAAATACAATTTTTGTACAGGTCCTCGGATTTCGAATACATACTTATGTGATAACAACCAACATTAAAAAGATGTACAGACTGGTCAGAAAATTTTAGAAAATTTTGTGATATTATCAGAATAAAATAAAAACTTTTCAATTAAACATATTAACGTTCAGAACTGCCTGTCACCTTTTTTGCAATCTGCACCATATATCACCTTGCTCGCGATAAGGGTTATGATTTTCTACGCACTAGTAAAATTTTACTACGGGATTTTTATATTGATAATTTGGTTTTCGGCGCAAATTTTATTTATAAAATTCTGAATGTTTGTAATAAAATAATCAAACTGCTTTTCATTTCCATTTTTCATTCCTAATAACATCAAAAAAAATTCAATCTAGATTGTGTCATTAATGAAAATACCGTTAAAAAAACTCTCCGAATCATTTGGAATTCCCAACGAGACATTCTTATGTACGCGGTTAGAACAATTGACGCTTAAAACACTTTGACTAAGAGGAAACTTCTAAGATTTCAAAAATTTTCGATCCTCACAAATTTTTGGGGCCGGTGGGTCGTTACACCAAAGTCTTAAAACCAGATTGTTGGAAACGTAAAATCACTTGGGATAAATCACTTCCCTAAGACATTTATACTAAATGAAAATTACTAACCGATTAGCTTCCATGTTTACAGAATTTTTTAGTTTCGCGAAGATTCTTTCGCAAAAATCCCATCGAACTCGAAATTCATGATTTTTGCAACGAATGTTTTCATTACTATAGAGCACGTCTTTACATTGAATCTCTTGATGCGAAGGGCCTGATTATAGTTAATTTGGTTTGTAGTTAATCTAGAATGGCTCCATCAAGTGGTGTTACATTTTCACGGCTATAAATTTGTGCAGATTCATTTCTCAAAAAGCTATACGTCGACTCAGAGGCGCAATTATAGTTTCCGATAAGGAGAGTAACTTC
>JAUELO010239207.1:0-15747 GCA_032357855.1 Amphibolips quercusostensackenii | reverse complement strand
TGCCCAAGTTTTGAGACCCACTGAATCCAAAGAACTGGTTTTTACGAATGCGCCTGTCTGTCTGTTTTTCTGTCTGTCTGTATGTATGGCTGTACGTCTATCTGTTGAGTACGATAACTTTTGAAAAAATTCATCTATTCGATTAGCCTTTGGTATACTCTTTTAGTGTCTTAAATTGAAAGTCAAGTTCGTTAGCCAGCCATTTTGGATGAAAATACAAAAAGTGAGCACATTTTGAAAAGCTTTAAGACCACTTTTTTCAAGATTGAAAAATTCTATGTACTGTTATGAGTAGTTTTCAGAAAGGCCAACAATTTATCTAAATGAATTTTTTTGATGAAGAAAAAATTACGTGAGTCATAGCATTTTCAAAATTCAAAAAAAAAAAAAAAGAAAATGAAAATTTTGAATTTTCCTGAAAAATCGAAAACTAATTATAATTGCACAAAAGATAATAAAGGATCAAAAATTCCATTTTGCAGTCAAATTATGCAAAATAAGACAAAAGTTGCATCAACCAAAATTATGCACCCAAAAAAGATCTACAAATTTGTTTTTATTCACTTTTTGATATGATGCATAGTTTTTCTTTTATTTACAAGAAACAGCATTTAAAATAAAAAAATTGAATGTTTAGACAAACAACACAAGCTAGAAAAAAAATCAAAACACAAAATGTGTTCATCAAAAAAAAGAGCTGCAAATTTTTCATAATTCACGTTTTGATAGGATGCGTAGTTCATTTTTTTTTTAAGATTTAAAAATTCTGTTTACAGAATCTCGCAGTACGCAACAAAAAAAAAAACGATCAGTTTTTTCATAATAATGTCTTTCAATTAAAATCATAGTACCAAAGTTACAGACGTTCCCTTTTTAGCGCTCTAGAAGATAATCGTGAAAACTGTTTGGTATTTTTTGGAAAATCAAAAATGAAATTTCTTTTGCACAAAAAAAATAACAACAAATCAAAAGATACAACAAAAAATAAGTAGATGAAATTTGTTGACCCAAGAAAGAGCTACAAATTTTTTGTTGATTATTTTTTGATTGTACGCGAAATTCGTGTTCTAATCGTGTAAAATAACATTAACAATAAAAAAAAATTAATTTTTGTAAAACCGACGCAAGGTATAGAAAAAAAATTAATCAACAGAAAGTATGCGTTCGAAAAAAAAATCCACAAATTTGTTAGCGATTACTTTTTGATAGTACGCGTGGTTCTTTTTGGTTAAGGATTGAACTATTTCGTTGAAAATTTGTATTATTTATGGAATTCAGCTGTTTTCACATTAAAATTCAAGTATTTTTCGGTTATAATAGCACCTATCATAATTCATTTGAGAGTTCATTTATTTTGATTGAAACTTCATCTACTTAGTAAAAAGTCTAACTAGTTTGTTGAAAATGTATCTTTTTGGTTGATGATTCATCATTTCAGTTAAAAATTCTCTCTTTTTAATTTTAACTATTTTGTTTCAATCTATTTTTAGTTAAACTAATTTCAATAATTGAAAATTTAACTATGTAGTATTTGGTTAGACATTTTTCTTTTTCGGTTATTTTAGAAAGTAAAGCGCACGATCAATGTATTTCGGAGGGCGAAGCGCGACGACTAAATTGCGTACCGAAAGCCCCACTTTTCTCAAACTTTTTTTTTTATATTATACGGTGCACAGAGACGAGCGTGGGAAGCGAGGTCTGAATGATTTTTAAATCAAATATCAAGCGCGAAGCGCGAATGTCTGGATAAAAATGTGTTCATTAAGGTCGATAGAACCTGAAGTAAATTTGTTCTCCTCTTTATTTAAAACTAAATTAAACCAAAAGCATTTTGCAGCAGTAAAGCTTACAAACCGAAAATTTTCCCGCAAAGCGCGCAACAGCAAGTGTATTGCATATTTATTCATATATAATTTAAAGCAAATTTGTAGATATAATTAAGATCAATAGAGCCTTTAGCAAGCAAACTTCCTTTTCAATCTAAAATAATAAAAATTAAACAAATATTTTAATCGCAGAGGTTTTGACGATTTCATAATATTTGCAAATAAACTTCTCCTTTCTATTTGAGTGAAGCACTATATGCGAAAACTGGAAATAACTGAGCGCGAAGCGCGAGGCAAAAAGTATCCAAGCGCGTGGCGCGAGGTACATACGTTATCGATTGCAAAGCGCGATATACAACTTTTTACAAATTTTTATTTCTAAATAAGTTTTCGTTATTGACAATGATTTCGTAAAAAGAGGTTATTTGTTATTAAAAAAATTTTGAAACCTGAAAAATATTATTTACTAAAATGGAACTTTTATTTGAAAGCGAACTTTTAACTTACGATATAAGAACTTTTACGTACGCTATAAGAACGCATTTTTTAAACCCTAAGAAGTGTTAATAAAATTAAAATTAAAATTAACAAATCACAGTTGTCAATTTTTTGACCTTTCAATCAAAAAGTATGTGCAAACATGTTGGGGAAGATCAAAGATCTTCAATTCAATTTAATTCCTCTAGCAGTAGCAATCGTGGTAGGTGGAACCATTAATCTAGCATGGTTTGGAGCAGACCTGAACCTGGCACAAAAAGAAGGTTTGTCAGGAGAAGGTGAACTGGCGGGAGAATAAGGTCTGGCATGAGAAAGAGACCTGTCAGAAGAACGTTGTATCTCAAGGGAACAATTAGATGTTTGACGCCGAGGAACACCAGAAATAGGGTCGCCATTAGGTAAATACTCAAACTGTGAACTTAACTTTGCCAGGAAAAAAGAAGATTACATTTTTTTAGGTAGAGTGGTATATCCAAAACTTGTTGTGGCACAATTGCAAGGCTGGACTAAGCTCATTTAAGTAAGATTCTCATGGAAAACTTATTAAAAGCTGGATCAGCAATATTTAAGGAATTTTATTTGGGAAGGATCCTGGCAAATTTGTAATACGATTTATTTTACAGAATGTAATGCACTTTTATTAATACATTAAGCGAACTTGCAGAAAATTAGAAATTTTATAAGCTATGTGTCAACTACAAACCCAAAATTATCCTGACTCTGTCTGTACATTATTTTTATTGATTAACAATTAAAAAATTTTTCATTTAAAAAAATCAGCATTAAAATTTTCAACGTTAGATCATTTTAATGATCAAAAGTCAATAGTTTTCAATTATAAAACTTCCAAATTTGAAAAATTGGAAATAATAATCATCGTAACTACAGAATTTTTTGAAGTTGACATTTTTCTTGAAATATTAGAGATATATTATAGTACTTAATTTACTAATGTAATTCAGAATGACTGTCAATATGAAAACGAGATTATGAGCGATCAGCATTTTTTCCAATCAGGGTGAAACTTGATTAAAGCGTTAATACTGAATTTGGTTGACAGTCTGTCTAATTACTACTCTGGTGTTTCATTTAGGTATATATAATATAATTTGAATCATTAATTAAATTAAAGATAAATTTATTAAATAATTATATGCGTTATTGTACATAATTATAATATCTTAGCCCTTATTTCATACAGAGGCGTCAATTTTCTGCTTCGGAGATCTTTATATTTATATTTCATGAATTAGCCCATAAAATTGAATTACCTTAACCGAGACTAGTTTAGAGAAAGCGATTTTTGTCTGATACCATTTCGCAAAAAATAACCGTAAACTATGTCACTTTTTACGAATTTTTATTTCTGTAGTAGTTTTCGTTATTGACAGTAATTTTTTAGAAAAAAAAAGATTATTTGTCATGACAAAATTTTGAAAAATGAAAAATATTATTTTATGAAATGAAAATTTTATATCGAACAAAATTTTGATTTTTATCGCTCATCTTCTTATTTTTATCGCTTAAATGATAGGCTTTATGAGCAAGTTCACGACTTTGAAATTATCTGTATCATGTTCAGTTCTACTTATCATCTTCTTACAAAACCTGATAAGATATTTTTATTTTCTCCATTTTTATTGACACGTGATAAACTATAATCACGTATTATCAAATATTCTTAAGATGAGCAAGCTAATTTTATCTTCAGTATCAACAGATTGCATTTCATTTTTTTAGGAATATAGTTATTTTAAAGAATTTCAGGAATCTTAGGAATTCTTATATTCAAGAATATTAGGCACACTACCTCAATAAACGTATTAAAATTTTTTTCTTTTCCTATCAAACACTCTTAGACTTGACATTTGGTCTACATTGGACCGCATATCATATAACCAAACCCAACGGATTGAAGGTCTTACCACTCAAAACACAAAAAAAAATTTGACATCAGTAATTTTTAATCCACAATACATATTCATCCGCCCAATAAAGCGAACGACATACGATGTGCGACGGCCAACATCTGATGCCAAGCCCAGCCTTCCTCATTAAGCTTAACAAAACAAAAACAAATAACAATTAGAAAACTCAGTTGGAATCAAAACATAATAATATTACAAACAAAGGCAACAAAACATTAATAGTAAATGAAGAAACCTATAACAACAAAATCATGGACCTTCTGACTGATGTTACACATTAATAACTTAAAAAATACCTTACAAACACAATAGCTAGCAAAACAGAAACCCTTTTAAAGACACTAAGCTTGACAACAAAGCAATATCTTAATTATTAGCAACGAATCCCATCTTTAGAAAAACTTACGGACTCTCAAAAGATTACAAAACAATTCCACAAAAACAACATTTCACTCAGACTAATTGCTAGCGCAATAAACTCACTAACTTACAAACTAACACGCTTTCTCACCTCAGGACAGGATCGTTTTACAGAAAGATCTATCACGCACATCCAAAACTCTTTTGACTGTCTTGAATGGATAAAACAAGTACACATTAAACGCCAAGACGTTTTAGTGAGTTTCGACGTAGTATCTCTCTTCACGAATGCAGCCATCTCTGATACAATCGTTATTATCAAATCCCTTGCAAGCTTTCCGTCCGATTTCATATCTTTTGATAGAACATTGCCTCAATTATGCTTACTTCTCTTTTAATAACCAATTCTTTAAACAAATCTCAGGAGCAGCAATGTTATCTTAAATTTCACCTCTAATAGTCAACATCTTTGTGGAAGATCTAGAAACTAAAATCTTCAACCTGCCTATGCATAAAACTGTATTTTAATGCCGTTACGTTAAACAATTATGTCATCTAGAGACATGGACTAGGTGAACTACACAAGTTCTCTAGTTTCATAAATCGATCACACCCGAATATCCAGTTCACAATAGAAACTGAACTAAACGGAAAATTGCCTTTCTTGGACGTACTAGTTCGCGAAAGATCTTATAACACACTAGCACATGAAGTTCACAGAAAACCCACCCATACCAAAAAATGCCTACATGCCTCCTTCCGTTACCACTCATCCCAATAGCAATTGTTTATCAACTCCCTTGAATACAAAGCTATCTCTATGATAGATAAAGATTACTGATAAAACGAATTAAAAACGTTTAACAAATTCTAATTAAATACAGAACGATTACACAACAAAACAAATGAATGAAGCAATAAGAAAATACACTTAAAGTAGCAAGTCAACAAAATTTACTAAGGAATGAGAGAGAAAATGATAACCATCCTTCTCTACATCCAAAGCTTCGCAGAACAAATAAAAATAATTATCAATAAACACAATATTCAAATCATATTGAAACAACCTGCAAAAGATAGGACTAATTCTTCACAACTCTGAAGATAAAAAGGCACTTCTCAGTGATCTGGGAGTAAATAATATCCCTTGCTCTTGTGGCAATATCTATATTAAAAAAACTAGGGGAGCGGTGAACCAACGTGTGAAGATACATGAGAGTAAAGTCAGGCTGAAACATTTTGCTCATTTAGCCTAAACTGATCATCATATCAAAACAGAGCATAGCATTTAATTTGACAAAACGACCGTCACCGCAGACTAATAAAATATTTTTTCAACAAAACATAGAGAAGCAATTAATACCTTACACTATAATAATATTAACAGGGACAAAAGATATAATGCAAATCCAATTTAACTTTTTATACACTCGGGTTTTTTAAGAAACGTTGGAATAATTAGCCAATAAAGTTCGACCAGTCTTCACGATTGAGTTCGTGAAACGAAATGGTTAAAAAATAATCATTTTCAAATTATACATCACGCTTTTTAAAATCTATAGTACAAAAGTAATAATTGGAAAATCAATTATGAAGTATTTCCATGCAGTTGGACAATATGAATGAATCTTAAGATTATTACAAACAATCTTTGCCAGTCATTTAGACATTGATTTTTGGAACTATTTTATTCATTTTCATCGTGAGAAAAAAAAACACGCGTAATATTTAAATAAACAAACTTGTTTTCCTCGTCAATTTTTTAAACAATAAAAAGTGCTGCATAATTCACGACACTGAGTGAGATAGCGACTAGTATTACTAAAACATTTTTAGAAATGTTTATTAGTTAAACCAAAGTTGTCGATTTGTTCTAGAACCATTCAAAAGTATGATAGTATATTATAACATAAATCTTATTTTCAACTGTATAAATTAAATAAATTGTTGCTTCTACTTTTTTTAGAGTAGAAATGCATTTTTAAAATAATGTTTTCATCTATATTATTGTGAATAATAATTTCTAAAAAATTTTGTATTTCATGTATGCTCTCCCTAAAGTTCTCAAACGTAATTCAAGTTGGAGATTGATCGTTTCTACAGTCGGTTCTTTCACTCATAATTTATTCAAATATGTTTCTGACATTCTGAAACTAGTATCTATCAACACTAATTCACTTGTAAAAAATAGTTGGAAGCGTAAGGATGTTTAAAAAAATATTATTGTACCAAAAAATATTCAATAGTCTCTTTAGATGCTGTGTCTATATTTGAAAGCATGCCAATAGACCTTGCTTAAGATTGTATTAAAGAAAAACTCAAACAAAATCATAATTCAACACAAATTACAAAAAATGAATTACTAATTGCTATCAGAGCATTTTTTCATAGCACTGTCTTTTCTTTTTATAATAAATTTTATAATCAAGTAGCAGGTTGTCCTATGGGTTCACTCCTATATCCAGTTGTTTCTAATTTAGTCCTACAGGATGTTCAAAAAAGATCTCTAAATCTATTTGATTTCACACCTATTTTATATGAACGATATGTTGACGTCCTTTTGACTATTATTCCTACTAAAAAAATTGATAATTTTTTAATGCGTTCAATCGTATTAAAGATTCTTTTAAATTTACGCATGAATGTGAGATTAATGATGTCATTAATTATCTTGATTTGCAAATTATAGAAACTCCACATGGTAATTTATTAACCAATTAGTATGAAAAACCTTCTTGGTCCAGAATCTCAGTAAATTTTATCTAAATGTTACATTACCTTACATTCAAGGTTCATCTGAAAGGTTAACGATTTCTAAAAAAAAATTAACATTAATGTTCATTTTAAAAATAATAATACTCTTGATTATTATTTATTAAAAAAGAAGGACATAGATTCCATTGAATAATATTTCTGTTAACTTACATTCTAAAATTCTAAGCATCAATAAAATTTACCATAGTATTTTAAAATGATTCATTTTCTTAGCCACACAAGTTTTCATACTCTAAATTTAGATTTTTTGCACTTTCTCTTTAGTCGTTTTAATAGAAACATGTTTCAATTTGTATAACTTTTTGAGACTTTTATTAAATTTTTTGTTTTAATGCCCATCAAAACTAAATTAATAATATACCTATGGAAATTTTAAAACTGACTGTATTATGACTCGTGGATGTCGTTTTTAATTTATGTTTATGTTAACTCATAATAAACCTCTAAATTATGTTTTTGTGATTTTAGCTATTACTGATTTCAACATAATTGTCTATTTAGGTTTTTGAAAACCTTTGAAAAAGGTACGCATGTGTACTGAAATGGTAAGGATAAGAAAAAAGTTTCTTAATAAAACAATTATTGTTTCAGAATTTAATTTTTCAGTAAAAAAATTTTTTTTATTTACGTGGACCTTTAGACAAAAAAATCTATCGAAATATTCATAAACATCATCGTTCCAAGAAAGGTCTGATTTGTTTAATTTCTAATCATTATACAATTCGTGTTTTTGTCTTGAAAATTCAAAAATTAAACTGTGTAGTACAAAATTAACTTTTAAAAAAGAAAAATCCATATCTTTGTGTTAAAATTCAATTTTATTGTAGAAAATATGTCTTTTTTTTTTTAAATTCTAATCTTTGTAGAAAACATCTTTTTTCTTGGTAAAAAATGCAACTGTTCAGTTTAAAAATACACTATTTATTTTTAAAAATACCTGCCTTATAGAAAATTAACTCTTTTGTCAAATATTTGTATTTTTGTGTGAAAAATTCAAGTATTTTGTAAAAAATTCATCTATTTTGTTGAAAAAACGTCTTTTCAGGTGAAAATTTTTTTTTTGTTATCTTTCAGGCTATTGATTTAAACTTTTTTTTTGATCGTACATTTTGGTTGAAAACATATTTTTCTAGTTAAAAAACTTATTCTTTTTATTTAAAAAGTCTTATATTGCTGAAGGAGATTTCGCTATTTTTCAAAAAATTAAACTAATTATTTAAAAATTGAATACTTGGAAGAAAATGATCTTGTTTCGGAAAATGCATAGTGTCTGAGAAAAATTTTAATGTTGTTTGAAAAACTAATGTCCTTTCTTGAAAATTTGTCTTCTCAAGTAGAAAATTATTTTTCTTATCAAAAATTCATAATTTCAGTTGACGATTCAACTTTTTTGTGAAAAATTGGCGATTTTTTAGTTGAATTGAATCAAATGAAAATTTTTTCTTGAGACTTTAAAAATCAACTACTTTGCTTACTCATATTTTTTGGTTGAAAATTTAATTCTTTTGTGTTAAAAATTTATTATCTATGGTAGAACTCTCTTTTTTTTTGTTTGGAAATTCGTCTTCATTTTTTTTTTATTTGAGATTTAAGTCACAGGATCTGGATCAAGAAATCTCCCTGTCTCTCATCTCGCTCTTTTCATCATTTCATTCCTCCTTTCCCTTCCCCCTCTTTTCTATTTTTATTTCCCTTTTTCTATTTCTTATTCCCATTTTCTAATTTTTTTTTCGTTTTTATTTTTTCCTTCATTTTTTCCACTCCATTCCACTGTTTTCTTTCCCCGTTTCCTTTTTTCCTTTTTCCATTTCTAAATTTCAATTTCTTATTTCTCATTTGCCCTTTTCTCTTTAATATTCCCCTTTCCCATTTACACTTTACTTTTTTTCCTTTTTCCCTTATTTCCCTTTTTATGTACCCTTAAGCTTTTTCCAGTATCCTTTTCCCTTTCCATATTTCTCCTATTCCTCCTTATCCCGTTTCTTTTTTTTCCCTTTTATGATCTTCTTTTTTTCCCTTTGTCTTTTCCCCTGCCCGTTTTCTCCTGCACAGACTACCCTGTTTCCTCTTCTCTTTTTCCTTTTCTTCTTCTCCTTTTATTATCAATTTAGCCGCTTCCCCTTTCCTCTTTTCTAATCCCCTTTCCCATTTCCCTTTCTTTTTTCTCATTTGCCTTTTTCGATTTTTAATTTTTTCTTTTCCTTTATCTTTTTTCTTTTCTTTGTTTTTTTTTCCTATTCCCTTGTCTATGTGACAATTTCTTATTTAATTCCTATTTCTCCTTTCCTCTTTTATACTACCTTCTTTCTTGCCCTTTTCCCTTGCCCTCACACCTTTCCTATTTACATATTACCTGTTTCTCTTTTCCATTTTCACCTTTCTACTTTACCCTTGACTTTTTTATCTCCTTTTTTTGCATTTTCCCTTTCCTATTTTCCTTTTCCAGTTTTCTTTTTCCTTTATGATGTTCTATTTATTCTTTTTCCCTTTTTCCTTTTTCCCCTCTATTCACTCCTCTTCCCTTCTCTTTTTTGTTTTCCTTTTTCCTTTTCCTGTTTCCATTTTTCATTTTCCCATTTCTCTTATCCTATTTTATCTTCATCTTTTCCACCTTTCACTTCCCTTTTTCATTTCTCATTTCCCATTTCTTTTCTGTTTACATTTTTCTTTTCTCTTTTTCCTTTCCCTTTTACTGTTTTCTTTTTTCCTTTTCCCCTTCCCCTTTTTTTAATTCAATATATTATTTTCCGTTTTCGCTTTACTCTTTCATATTCCGTTTTCCATTTCTCTTTTCCCTTTCCCTCCCCCTTCTCCATTTACACCTTACCTCTTACGCTTTTATACTCTTTCTCTGTCTCACGTACACTTAACTTTTGCTATTTCCTTTTCTCTTTACATTTTCCTTTTTCCTATTTGCCCTATTCTTGATTCCTTTTCCTTTTTTCTTTAATGATTTTTCATTTCCCCTTTTTCCCTTTTAACTTTCCTCTCACTCCTGCACCCACTACCATGTATCCTTTTCTCTTTCTCCTTTTCTTTTTCTTCTATCTATTTCCCATTTTCACCTTTCTCATTTTCCCTTTTTCCTTTCCTTATTCACTATTTTTATCCTCTCTTTCTTTTCTACCATTTTCCCTTTTCCTTTTTTTTTCTCTTTTTTTTCTTCGACTCTCGATGAAAAATCCAAGAAAGGACGGTGCTCGGACTAAATCGGATCTTATGATAATTTCTTTTAATTTTAATTTAATCATATGAATTTGGCACAAATTTGCTGCTTATTCATTTGTCATCGGTTTTGAATAAGGAAATGATTTAAGTAGAATTTTTTTCTACTCTGCATTATAGGTTTGACTTAAGTTCCTGCTTCTACTGCAGTAGCTTGTCCAGACATATTATAAGAGCAGTGGTGGATTTTGATGCGGAAAAGGTAAATGTGATTCTAAATTTAGCAGGAATTCAAAGAAATTAATTTCTCACAAAAATAATTTAAAAATCCTATGACACTATGGTCTCTGGGAAAATATTTTAATATTTTATTTCTTATTTTTGAAAACTAATTTTCAATGAATATTTAAAAAGATTTTCAAAACTCCAAAAATTTTTTAAATTGTAAGAAGAAAATTTTAAAGATTTGAGATCTATTTTATTTTGCAAAAATTTGAAACTATTTTTGACAACATTTTAATAATATAAAAAGATATTTAAAAGGTTTGGAAGTTCTGAAAACGGTAAAAATAATTTAAAATTTAACAAGTTTTCTAAGAATTTAAAACAATACACAGATTTTAATGATTCACATTTCACTTTTTTCAAATAATCTTTTCCTGTGAACATAAATCATCTTTTAGGTTGAACAATTTAAGTATTGCACTTTTGATTAAAAACTGGTATTTGTATTGAGATTTGATCCTATCTAGTTAAAAATTACCGTATTATACGAATTACGAATTCGACTTTTCAGTCAAAATTCAATCTTTCACGTTAAAAAATCATCTTTTCCTATTGAAAATACATCGGTTTGTTTCTAAGTCATTCTGATTTTGTAAAAAATTTAGTAATTTGTTAGAAAATAAAACTATTTGTTTAAATATTAAATTTTTTGTGAACAAATGATTATTTTTGTTTAAATTAACCTAGATAGTTGAAATAATTTAATACTTTTATGCAAATTTAACTTTTTAGTAGTAAATTTTTTTTTTTGTCATCAAACAATTTTCAGTTAAAAATTTAACTCCAATGAAATCAAGTAAGCAACTTTGCTGAAAATTTTTTCTTTTATGATTTACTTCATTTGTTGAAAATTTATCTATCACATTTTTTAAAATTAATCTTCTGGGTTAAATTATCATTACTAGGTTTGGATTGAATGCAAACATCAAATTCAAGTATTCGGTTAAAAGTTGAACTATTTTCTTAAAAAGATTCACAATTATTTAGCACTTCCCTCCCTGACTAGAAATTTTAATATTTTATTCTAGGAAGAAATTAATTTTCTGGACTAAAAAATCATCTTTCGATATCAACATTTTTGTTGATGATTTATTTTTATAACATTTGCCATTTTAGTTGACAATTCAATATCTTTGTTAAAAAGGTAACTGTCTTACTGAGATCTAATTTTAGGAATAATTGGCAAACTAACAATGAAGCTATTTTCTTTTTAATTAAAAAATTGATATTTTTATTAAATATCAATATTTTCTAGTTAAAAATCTATGTATTTTAGTACAAATTCATCTTTTTTAGTCTCAAAATAATGTTTTAGGTTCAAAATTCATCCCTTTTAATTTAAAATGCAGCCTTTTGGGTTCAAATTAATTTGGTTTGGTTGAGTATTTAACAATTAGGTGGAAATTTAAACTATTTAGTTTAAAATTTAATTTTATGATTAAAATTTTTATTGAAGGTGTAAATTTAACTATCAAGTTAAAAATTGAATATCAAATTCAAAATTAAATTTTTTGGTGAAAATTCTTGTCTTTTTTGATAAAAATTAATTTCTTCACTTTAAATTTCACTATATCATTTTTGGTTAAAAACGTATTTCAAATAAGTTGGAAATGCACGTATTTTGTTTAAAAAAATTAATATTCTTTTTTATGAAGTCTATGGGTACTGGGCACAAAGTGCAAAAATTTTTCCCAATACTTAAAAATGCAAGAAACTGCATGACTGCTAATTACACATAGAAAGAAAATGATTCAATTGAAGTTGTCCTCGGAAGAGTTAACGGAGTGTAAGTAAGCAGGTAACAAGGGTGAACGCGAGGTGCGCACTCCAATATAAGGTAAATTTTCCGTGGTGAATCGCAGATATTACCGTCGGACTCCGATAGAGGCAGCACGTTACAGGCCTGTAACCACGGAAAGTTTGCCTCAAGAATCTACATTTGAAATAATAGAGTTCAACATAAATTAGGAAATTTTTAATTTTGCACAAGCTTTAATAAAGTGCGCAGTGCAAAACCCGTCAAGAAAACGTATTTGTTAAATTTGAAAAAATTAAAAAATTAAAAAAAATGAAATCACTAAATAACGGTTGTCAATTATTTGACACTTCACTTTAAAACTCAGTAGTATTTTATGTTTAGAGCCTACGAGAATTTCCTAAACTTCTCCTGGGGTCAATGAAGTGGTCATGCCGCTTACCATGTTTATTTTTGCCCTTGAATAATTGTAAGAATTATAAAGGTTGAATTTATATATTCCAGCAAGAACGCTACTAGTCTTCAATATTGCAAAGACGTCACCATCGAATGCTGATAGTCCAATTTGCTCTTGGGTTGGCACGGGCCGAAATACTTCAGGTTTTTAAAGTATTTTAATTGACTTGTCCGTAGGAAAAGTGTATCTTCGAAGTTAAAAAATCCGGTGTAGATTTTTATATAAAGTGAGACGAATAAAATGAAGTTGGTTAAGTCCATATCCAATTCCTTCAGTAGAAGCAATCGTGGTAGGTGGAACCATCAGCCTAGCATGGGCTGCAGGAGACCTGGACCTGGCACGAAAAGAAGGCTCGGTAGGAAAAGTTGAACTGACAGGAAAATAAGGTCTGGCAGTAGGAAAAGACCTGTCAAAAGTACGTTGTATTTCAAGAGAACAATTAGATGTTTGATTTAAAGCTGGATTAGCGATATTAAAGAAGTACTATTTGGAAAGGATCCTAAAAAATTTGTATTACAATTTTTGATCAGAGAATGCAATGCGCTTTTATGAATACATTAAGCGAAGATGTAGAAAAAAAGTGATTTTGTAAGCTATGTGTCAACCATAAGCTTAAATTTATCCTGAATCTGTTTGTAAATTATTTTTAAGACTAACAAATAAAAATTTTTTAATTTAAAAGATTTAACATTCAATAATCTGAACATTGGAGCATTTTAAAGATCAACTAGCAAGAGTTTCTAATTGTAAGACTTCTAAATTTGAAAAATTTTAAATAATCATTATAACTACAGAATATTCATTGATGACATTTTTCTTTAAATATCATCGATATTCTATAGTATTATATTCGCAAATATAATTCAGGATGACTGTCGAGACGAAACCAAGTGTGTGAACGATCCCCATTTTTTCCAGTTAGGGTAAAACCTGATTAAAGCGTTAATACAGAATTCGGTTAACAGTCTGTCTGATAACTATTATGTTTTTTTTATTATGGTATATATAATCTAATTTTAATCAATCATTGAATTGAAGTTGAATTAATTAGGTAATCACATGCAATATTGTACATAATTAAAATATATTAATCGTTATAGACGAGTCAAGTTTCTGCTTTTAAAATCTTTATATTTATATTTCATAAATCAGTCCATGAAATTAGATTACCTTGAACAAGGCTAGTTTGGAAATAGCGATTTTTGTATAATACCGTTTTAGTTGAAATAACCGAAAATTATTTAATCTATTTATCAATGTTGTGGGTATCTTTCTTGAAGAGTTTGGTATGTTTCATAGAGAAAAAAAATTGTGTTAAAATTATGTAAACATAAACTCTATCCTATGGTAGCCTTTTGGATAGGGTTGTCCAAAAAAAAAGAATTTTTTTCGCATAATTTTTTGTTTAATATTTTGTTTTTGAACCTAGAGCTCATGGGCATTTTTCAATAGGTATTGTCAGGTAAGTTAAACTAGGCTTCGTTTATATATATTTGTTTTCAAAGAAATTGTGTTTCATCAGCAAAAGTGAGCTTTGTCACTTTTGACAAATTTTTAGATCTATAGTATTTCTCGTTATTGACAGAAATTTCGTGAAAAAAGGTTATTTGTCATGAAAAAATTTTGAAACATAAAGAAGATTATTTACTGAAATAAAACTTTAATTGTTAATCAAACTTTTAATTCATATCGCTTATCTTTTCTATTCCTATCTCTAAAATGATGAAATTTTTAAGCAAGTTCACGATACTGCAATTATCTAAATCATATTTAGTTCTACTTATTATCTTTTTACAAGACCTGATGAATTATTTTTATTTTCTCCAGTTTTATTGAAATATAATAAACTGTAAGACTGAATAAATTTGAAGATTTTCATAAATGATCTTTTGCAAACATTCAAACAATAATCTGGTAGGCACAAACGTCAAAAAACCTTCTCAGAACTGTTTAATAGTGTCTGTAGTCAGTCTAAATAAGGTTCTTCAAACAAACAATGTTTCAGAGAAGTTTCAAAAACGTATTTGTAACATGAAACGTTTTCAGAACATTATGTGGCCTAACTTAGGACGGATATTACAACGTTTGAGTAACGTCTTTTGACTTTCACGTTCTAATTCTGCTTCTAAATTTCGTGACAAGTGGAATTTCTTTAAATAAATTTTCTTCTTTTCCTTGTGAAAGATGAAAAAATTCGCACTTAATATATGAATAAACGAACTTGTCTTTTTAGTGAATTTGAAAAACTGTAGCAAGTGCTACATAATTTACGACACTGAGTGAAATAGCGACTAGTATCACTGAAGCATTTTCAGAAACATTTATTATTTAAACAAATACTGTCGATTTGCTCTTAAACCATAAGTAAGTATAATGCTATATCAACACAACAAATCTCAGTTCAAACTGTATGAATTTAATAAATTGTTGCTTTTATTTTTCTTATTTTTATTCACAGTAAAAGTGCATTTTTGAAATAGCACTTTTATCTATATAATTCTGAAGAATATTGAAAACAAAAATTTTATTTCACGATATTTTTTACTTAAAATAGTGAAAAAAGGAATCAGCACAGTATTTTAAAATAACAATTTTCAAATTAAAAATCAATTAATAATATTTTTTTCTAGTACGTAGACAATCGATTCGTGTCAATTTTCATCGAAAAGCACTAACATAACCTTAATTTTTTTCAAA
>JAUELO010239024.1:0-15752 GCA_032357855.1 Amphibolips quercusostensackenii | reverse complement strand
CAAATTATAGTTTATGCGAGTAATTTTTTTTAAAACTTTGGTTCCCTATCTTTTGATTGCCGACTGCCAAAAGTGCAATACTTGAATTGCTTTAATAAAAAATTGTAAAAAAAAAAACGTGCTAGCTTATCTTTTATCGTTCATCTATAAACTGTTGTTGCAACATTTTTATTATAATATTTTGAAAATTATCCTTTATAGCAAAAACGAACTTTACTTTGAAAAATAATATCACACATTTTTATACTGAAACTTGGATTTGATCAGTCCGGGCTTTAGTCGTTTCGGCAATCGATGGCCGCACTTTAAGCAAGATAGTTGCATCAGGTTTCGTCATGCGTCGAAATACAAGAAAAATCGTCCTGCGTCCCTGCCTGTTTTCTTTTCCATTGTCTGGACTTATGTAAAAGGACATTTTCAGTTGTGTCAAAAACCGCAGTGTCTTTTGATACGTTTTTTTCTCATAATTTTATTATTAGGCTACAATTATGTTTTTTAAGGCTAACGGCCATTTTCTAAAACGCAAACAGCTGCACAATTTCTAGCGTGCAACCAAACTTAAGGAAAGAATTTTCGGATATAACATGCATGATTATAGCCATTTTTATGCCTGTGGATTAAACCTAAATGATAACCTTGAAAAACGAAAATTTATGTTTGCTTCACAGGCTTGAAAAAAACAAACACATTCATATATTTATTCTCTAATTTCTTTAATTATCACTGTACCAGTTTTTCAAAAAAAAATTTTAGAGGATTCAGAATCGGAAATTAAAACTTTTTTCGAGCGTTAAATAAGAGAAAATTCTTATAAAAAGTTGTAACATAATAGACTGCTGGTAGTGATAATTTTTTATTCAATGTAATACATAGTTTAGTTGGAATTAGAAACAGTTATAGTTGAATTGTAGAAACATCAAATATCGTCATACATATTTTCTTTTGGTACTGTTGCCAGTAATTTCACGGTGATGGAGCTGCATTTCTTTCCATAGCTCTAAAAAAAACCAATACTCAATTTAAAACAATCATATTATATGTAAGAAAACAAATTGAATTACTATAACGTAATCTCATAGTATGAATTTCGTATCTATTATTAAATAAACTTACAACTCCTTAACTTCTCCGCAAGTTTTATCGATAGATTTTTTTAGAAGCGCTGGTCTCCTAGCTTCACTTGGATATTCATCCTTATCCAAGCATTTTACGATTCTAGAGGTGAAAAATTCTTTTACATTTACGAGAACAGTATTTGTCTTACAAAGATCATCAATAAGAATGTCGTAGTCCTCTTCAGTAGGTTCAGGTATCTGTGCTACTCTATCTGCTATATCACATACTAAATCTTCTCCAAGATCCACATTAAGTCGTAAAACATCTAGGACATCGATCCAAAAAGCTTCGTTTTTAACGAGACATTTCTGTTGCAATTGTTTCATTGTTAAGCCAAACTTTTCTTTAATTATAGGTACAGCAGGTCCTCGGTATCTCCGAAATCCTTCAGATTCTGAGGCATCTGAAATTGGTTTAAATATATATATAATAGAATGATAGACACATATTATTTAATCCTTTTTATTAAAATATATTGAGTCAAAACTTGCAAAAGATATTAGATTTTGAGATTCGAAATCATCGATAGGCGCTGTCTTCACTACCAGTTAGTAGTATTTTCACAAATGTTGAAGTTCAAAGTGTAATAGCAAATTTGTGTGCATACTTTTTCAAAAAAAAAAAATTCGTATTTTTTCAATTAACATAATTTCTTCACTTGTACTTACAGAGCGAAAGTGCCACTAAAGTAAGGAATGCGAACTTCATCTTGGATGTATTTATTCTATTTTCTTCAAATATGAAATATTATAAACTCAAATAGCAAAAATTTAATCGACAAAAACAAAATTTCCAGGTTTCTTTTTACTGATTGCGTCTGTACACTGATGTTGCAAAATATAGTGTGAATTTCAACAGAGTAAACTTCACAACATGCAAGAGCTTGGATCGCACGAGCTTTTATTCTGTTCTGATCGTAATTTTTTATCATTAAAAAATAAAATCGTAAATTTCTAATATTGACATTTACGTACCTTTCACAATTTTTTAACGATATTTGAAATTAGTTTAAGCTTGAATCATGTAAGAAACATTACACGTGAAGCACATAATAAATACTTGAACGCAAACGTTTATTGTTTAAAGCACAAGCTAATGGACGCACAGGCACATATGTGTGCACGCTTTTTTTAAGGTCAATTTTATTATCGCTTATTGGCAAAACTCAAATTTTATTTTTATAGATTTGTTTTTGTTTGAAAATATTTCAAAAAATTAAAACCTTATAAAATGCGCAAACAAATAAAAAATAAAGTGTTCAATAGAGTATTAGCTTTAAATATTTTAATTTTCACAACAATAAAAGCTAAATCTTATGCGCTCCCTCAGGTTTATTAAACTACCTTGAAATGGACACTTATTGTGTTTCTGGGTATACGATGGAGTCCTCTTTGTCACCGATAATTCTTTCATAAACAGGGCATGACTTTTGGCCAACTTGATGCGTAGTCCCTGAACCTTTTTGGTCAGTTTAGTCATTGGCATCTAATGTGAGTCACAGTAGAATTAGCTAATCAGCTGTAGAGAATTGAGAGCAAGATTCAATAAATCAATCATGTTAAAAAGATTTGAATTTTGTTAACACAGGGGAAAGCGTGAAAAGTGTTTTTAAAATTTAGAACAAAATCAAAATTTCCTGTCATTTCAAAAACAGTAAGAGATGACAACATTTTTCCGTTTTAATAAAAACGGTGAAAGGTACGCAAAAACAGAAAACATATACAGTGTTATCTATGGAAAAAGGGTCCTTGTCCACTTCAAGCTCAACCAGTTAACAGACTTACGATATTGAACAAAATAGAATTCTGAATTATTAGGAAAACTGTCAGGAATACATGAAAACTTACAAAGCTTCAAGGATTTTCAAGAGGTGTATTCTTTCGACCAATTCAAACTAACGCAATGAAAAATTTACAAAAAATTAAAAACAGTAATGAAAATTTTAAGTTATCCTGAAAGAAGCTGAGAAGTACGCGAGAGCAGACAATAGTTGCAAGGTTTTCTGAAGACGGTTGGTCCTCAGCCTGAGCCAGTAAACAGATTTTCAAAAATAAAAAAATCTAAATTATGATTTATTTAGAAATCGGTCAGAGATGAGTGAAAAATAATGAAATTTTGAGGATTTTGCAGTGGGGTTTTGTTTTTAAGCAGCTTGATTTAACACAATAACAATATTTTTAAAATTCAAACAATAACAAAATTTTTGAATTATATTGAAAAAGATTAGAGATAAACCAAAAATTAAAAAATTTTAAGGGTTTTTCAGAGCAGGATTTTTTCCTACCAGCTCAAGCTAACCCTATGGAAAGAAATTGAGAATTTGATAAGCTCATTTTAAATTTTGATTTATCTTGAAAATTGTGAGAGATCCGCGAAAACTGAGCACATTTTCAGGGTGTTCCAGACCATAGTGGCCTTTGGGCAACCCAAATAAATCCAGCAAAAGTATTTTTTTTAATTATAAAAAGAATGTTGAGTGATCTTGAAGCCGGGGAGATACGCAAAACTGGCGTTTAGGGTCTCATACAAGACTTGGTCCTTGGCCACCACGAACTAACACAATAAAAAGATTTTCAAAAGGAAAAATAGAATTTAAATTATTCTGAAAATGGTGACACATACGCGATAGCATAACAGATTATTAATAAATAATTATGGGTATTATTATTAAAGAAATTTAATACATTTTGCTATTTCCAGAAAACGTTGAAAGATACGTAAAATCTGTCAACATTCTAATGATTTTCTAGGGGATTGAATATTGAAAATAATTAAATGGCGAGTTTGGAATGATTCGAATTGATTTGGATTGTAGCTGATGTTCGTGCAAGAATCAAGGTGGGTTAAAAGGACTTCTTGGATGAGTCTGGGTTTTATTGTATTGCTTGTACCAATTGAAAATGATTCAAAGGTACGTTAAAACATAAGTTTACGTTGACGCACGGATTGAAAAGGGCTGAAAGTTGTGTTGTGATTGGTTTTCGATTCACTTGGATTGAGAGCACAAACTTCAGAGCCGCTGACAAAAATATTTTGTTCTTGATTTTGTCTTGGATAAAGAAAAATCCAAGACACTTTCAAGCTATTCTGTATGTATACCTCGTAAGATGGACCCAGACTTTTTTGATGACTTAAGACGAATATTTTCTACTTAAAGACAAAAAGTTATGTGTTGAAAAAAGATTTTTTAATTTGGGTGAAACCTAAAAGATTTTTATAACTAAAAGATAAGCCAAAATATTCTCGAGGCATTCAAGGGTCATTACCAATACGCTTTGAATCTGACAGAATGCTTGTATTATTTATTTTTATTGACTTAATTCTTTATGTGGTAATAAGTTTGCTTGCCTTAAATAATTTTGTTCTTTGGATGGAAAATCAAGAAATGTTGTCCATTTGCTTCTACCTCCAACAGTTTACTAGATATTTGTACAAAATTATAGTTTTAATGTTTTCATAAATATTTTGAATACCAGTAGTAGTTGAGTACGACAGGTACCGAATTCTTAACCTAAAAATCAGTTATTACAGAGTTGCCGGTTTTGTAGGTTGTAAAATTTTAATTTTGAACATATGTAAACTGTCTGATCTCAACTGATCTGGAAGTAGCAGACTAGGCCAGTAGTAATAAAACCATAACATAAATAATCATTTCGTATTTTCAAACAAATCTACCTGGTCTTGTTTTGGCACAGCTACAGCCATAAATGCAAGAAAAGTTTGTATATCTCCAATGTTTAGCTGGCGAGGCAGAACCAGACATCATGGTCTTAAAGACATATTGAAGACATTTAAGATAAAATCAAGAGCAAATATTTTTAGCTTGAAACATTTTAAAAAAATTCAAACCTTCTCGTGATAAGTCTTGGATTTATTCTGATTGGGCATTAGATTGATAAGAGGTGAGAATTTGTTTTTAATTGCTGTACGATTCAATTGTATTAGTCTTGGATTTACAATTATTCATTCAGACAAGTGTCTGATTCAGTCTAATCAATTTTGGCTGAAATCAAGAAGTCCCATGAATTCAAAAGAATTCTTTTCGTATCAATTATAGTGCTGGAATTTTCAGAGGAAAAAGCATGATCTAAATTAGATTTAAGGTACTTTTTTTACTGTGATTGGAACCTTCTTGTTTGTCCCCAGTTTAAATACTTCCTTAAGAGTCTAGGTCTGAACCGTAACTGTTACATTCTTAAGGGGTTTTAGGTACAAACCAAAACCCTTTAATTTCTTGAGGGTCCATGTCCGGAGTTCATTTAAACTTCAATTATATTCAAGCTTGAGCCTCGTTCGCAATAATTACAAACGTAGATATTTAGAGTTAAAATACATTTTTGCCCATTTTATTTATAGCTTGTTATTGGTGAATTTTTTTACTTGAAACTGTAAATAACAAATTATTAGAAGAGACGCAAATAGAAGCGTATATTAGACATTTGGGAAAAATTTAGAACAAACATAAACCTATGTTTCGCGAATACTTTCCCCAGCAGTACAGGAAATTAATTTTCTTTTGGATTTTTCAGCACTTGCGTTGCTGCTACGCTTTCAACATGTCCAGATACCGGTTTGCTATAAACGAATGTCGAAGGTTTGTGACATATTAGACCACCTTGATGTGCTTTTTAAAACATTAATGTTTAATCCACTCACAGATGCTGCCGACGCTGTTGTATGTCTGGTGCTATGTCCTCAGAATTCTCCTTTTTTGCGATAATACCTTGAGCTATCTGCTTATAGTTTAAGCAGAGGCTGCCGTAAACGGTTTTTAGATATAAATAACAGATTCATAATTTTGCTTCTAATACTTCTCGTCTTCTGTATTCCTTTTTAGGACATAAAGGCTACGCATCACTATTGTAATTCGCGGAAGGAAGGCAATACTAGAAATAGCTGCATTCTACCTGGTTTTAATGTCTTGATCAGATCAGGAATTTCTAAATCAACACCCTTAGTAGACTTGTCTATGTTTTCCAATCTTATAAGGGATAGAGTGTGTGCTCTCTGAGCGGTTTTCAGTGCCAGCAATATTACTAGCTTCTCTGTGAGTTAAGTTGAGCTCAGATTGTCTAGAGGTAGCCATTCTCCTTAATTCTTTATCATCAAGTCTGTGTTCCAGATTCGGTCGTACCTTGGTTTTGTGATTTTTCTTTTACAGATTTCCCTAAAAAATCTTTCAGATAGAGATTTCAGAAAAACTCTTATGCCTGGATTATCTTTATTGCCGACCTCATTAAGCTAAGGCTGCCGTAAGCTGCACCCCCTTCATGCTTTCCAGGCAGCAACATTAGAGCCACGTTACTGTCCGCTTTGAAAGTGTTTAAATTCAAATCATTGTAGTATATATACCACTTTTTCAGTGCTAAACCATATTGCTTTACTGTAGTTAATGCAGGCGAAGGGAGCATGATTTCTAGCGTTTTAGTAGGCAGCCCTGCTCTTGTGAAGGCATTGCGTGTACTTTCTCTGATGCCAAGAAAAGTTTCAATGTTTCTGGATGAGCCTGGAATTAAGAGTTATAGCAATAATGATTACTATGGTTGTGCAGGTCATAAAGGTACAACAATTATTTTCTTCGCCTAGTATGTGAAAATTTTCTTTAAACTTCCGAGTACTAGCGCAAAGGCTGGAAAGACGTAAAAGAACCCGTATTTCCGGTTTCTTGTAAATGCGTCAAAGAGCTGTGTGTCTAAGTCCTTATACCTGACGCAATATAAGTTGCATTTGTAATTTTTCCGTGAGGGGAACAGGTTTATTTATGGCTTACTAAATTTGCCTAAGATATTTTCAAACATATATGTGCACAGTTGTTATTTCTTTTCGATATTTTTCATTTTTGATTCCCTGTCAGCCAAAATATTTTCCTGAAAAGAAATATATAAGGCTTACAGTAGATAAATTCTCTGGGAACATTATTCCCAGAATTGTCAGGTGATTAAGTTTGGCTTCCGCACTTACTTACCACTCATTCTGTTATCATAAGAAATTGCTGTGGAATTATCTATTCCTGATAAGACTTAAAAAAATTTTCACATGCCAAGCGAAGCTTTCCAATGCTACACTGATGGCAATGTATTTATGAAACAGTCGAAATCTTCCTTTAGGTCTTTCCCGAAATACATCTGTTTGTCGAAATCGCTGTCAGTGACGACCAACACGGCGTTCTTGGTATATTTAAATTTAAAAGGTATAACCTACCGTATTCAACCCCTGACGATACCGCAACCTTAAGGCTTCGCTTTTTTTACATCTTTCATCTTTGCTTTGACCCTTAACTCTTAGCTGGTCTTGTGAATAATCTTACTTTTTTCAGCTTCTCGATAAGATTGCTTTCATGAACAAAAAAATCTGTGTTTGCCCTTTTTTGAAAGGATTTTATTCCTCGAAAAATAGTCAGGTTTGTGAATGACTTACGTATCTGCTTTTATTTTTAGTTTAAATCCACCAGGACCTTCCCGGTGTCCTACAAGGTGTCGAGTAGTTGAAGTTTATCAAACTCGTTTTCGTTTCCTAATAGAAAGGGAAGACTTTAAACGAATGCAGCCATTGGCAAAACAATTTTGTTATGTATCTCAACAAAACCCTTGTTTCATTTTTTCTTGTTATCCTGACGGTAGTGTTCTACCTCAGGATTAAGCTGAACGGCTTTTAGCAGCCAAAGAATTTTTCTGTGAGTACTTTTTAGAAAAGTTGCAAAGAGTTCTTTAATGATTGACTGTATCAAAACGGAAAATAATCTCCTTTGGTTTAATTTGCTTGAGGATTTTCCTCAATGATCTCTGAAACTTTTTTCTTTAAAAAGCTGCTGCTGATAAAAGCCCCTGCCCACAGCTTCTTTACCTTTTTTGGATTGAAAAAATGTTTATGTGTAAAAAACATGTGATAGCAAATTGCTTGAATGTCAAGTGTTGTCAGAACAATCGACAAGACCTCATGGAGTCAGAGAAACATCCACCATTAAGTAAGAAATGTTAAACCATTAGAGGACGACATAAATTCGATAAATATAAAAAAATCCGAATATATTCGTTGACTATTACAGGTCGGTATAAATCAATTAAATAATAAAGTCGAAATCGTAAAAAGAAAATTACTTTGAAATCTGAAATCAAAAATACTTGAGTATAAAAAAAATAGTCGCCATTGATAAAGTAGAACGTCGACTGTAAAAGTTGGTAATCGCGTAGAGGTTTTTCCTCGCACTTGAGCAATGAGAAAAAGCGCTAAAAACTTTTAAAATGACTTTATTTACGAGTTGGGGATCACTGATTTAGAGACCTGCTGCAAAAAGTTCGTGAAGCTCTACTACGATCTGAACCGCTTTGGGATCTCGACGATCAGCTGCTATTGGATGAAATGGACGCGTAGCTCGACAAATTCCCTTTTCGTTCATGTGAGCGTGGTCAAGTTTTGTTACGATGATGTCTTCTAGATGAATAAGATGAGTATCAAATGGCTTCAGTAACTCTTGGATTCTAGTTATGAGTTTCTTTAGCACCCGTTTCTGTCGTGCGAACATGGGCAATTCGGGCGCTGTGAGCGGCGAGACTCGTATTTACTTCCTCTTGACTGATTCCTAACGACCCTTTTGCAGATTTTTTATCTGCTCTTAAGGTTCCGCGATTAGTCTACTAAATTCAACCATACCATCACAATATTTAAAACAATATTTGCAGAAAATTTTTTGAATATCACTTTCTGAAACATAAACACCGTCGACCAAACAACATTTTCTGAGCATGAAACATAAGACACAAGGTAGATAGAAACCAGGACGCTTTTTAATCTATTATCCCTATAAAATATGTAGCATGACTCGCATACCAAAGTAATATAACGCACGAAATCATTGAAAACAAGGCTCAGATGTAATTCTAATTATATAACTGAGGACGAGACGAAACAATAGTAGATATTCAAAGTACAATTATCGGACTTCGAAAAATTGTTATTGGGAGGCGTATTCACTATCCAATTCGAAACTGTATATGAAGTTGTCAGTTGCTTTTAAAGTTTTTATCCAACAAGGGATAAAAAATATTTCCGCTGCGGAGGCACATTTTCATCGCGCGCGGTTCGCTTCGCTTGCATGATTCAGCGCGCCTAGGGCGCGCGTCTGTTGGATCTCGCGCATTGCGCTTGATAATATATTTATTTTGCGCTTCAAGTTTGATCTTTAGACTACCTCCAAATTTGTGCAGAGACCTTTTGAAATTGAAATTTAAAGAATCGGCAACTGTTATTTAGTGATCATGATTTCACTTTTGTTGAAGCTCCTTTGGCTTTGACGAACACATTTTCATCACTTTTCTCGTGCTAGGCACTCAATTTAGACCAAAGTGTGATTTTTTCTACATTAAGCTTCATTCTCTTATATAAGATGTATATTATATTTCTTTTTGTATCTCGGGCTTGGACTGCTTATTCAGATATTGCAAAATAAAGTACAAATATTGTTTTTCATGATTACTTTAATATTTTAAATATATTTTGTGATAATTTTGATTCCTAGCAACTCTTTAATATTTATTTTTTCAAATAATTTAGGATAATAAAATTCAAAATATCAATTGATATTGAAACAAATGTATTTTCATTGTCTTGATTTGATAATTTAAAAAGGGCGAATCCTATACAAAAACAATTTTGTTAATGAACATTTTATTGAAACTTGCGTGTTTTTTCCAAAAAATTAATATTTTTATTTTCAATTGTTTTTTTTTCAATATTATGAAAAAATATGAATCCTACTTACAAATTATTAATAAAAAATGTGTAGATATTTTTTTGGTGAACACTTTTTGCCTATAAATTTTTTCTCCTGTCTTGTGTCACTTTTACAGTATCGTTTTTTTAAATCGTATGTGTTATATTTATGATTAAAACAAAAGACACGCTTTTTACCAAAAAGTAGTTATTAAAAAATTTGCAGCGCATTTTTGATAGCACAATATTTGTCTATATATCTTTGTTCGTAGCTTGTGTCATCTGTCCAACAAATTTTATGTTTTATTTGTAATGCCATTTTTACGAATATAAAAAAAACTACACACGTTATCAAAAAGTGATTTCTAGCCAAGCGAAAATTTCTTGGGTCCACAATTTTTATCTATTTGTCTTTTTTCTTAACATGAGTGGTTTGCCTAAGAACTTTTATTTTCTATTTTAAATTTTCTACGAATAAAAGAAAAAAATCGCGTTCTACAATAAGTGAAAAATAACACATTTTTATTGTTGTTTTGTGTGAACAATTTTTTTCTATTAATTTTTTTGTAACTTGTATCTTTTTTCCGAAATTGTTTTATTTTAATGTCATTTTTTACAATTAAAACAAAAACTACGCGTCTTATGAAAAAGTGATTAAGAAAAAATTGATATACCCTCTTAGCGTGTACAATTTTTGACAATTTACCTTGTTTCGTAGCTTGTGTTGTTTGTCTGAAAATTTAATTTTAAAATTTTATCATATACAATTTGAAAAAAACTGCGCGTTCCATCACTCAATGATTAAAAACGAATTTCTAGATGTTCTTTGGGTAAACAACTTTTTTCTAGTCCTTTTTTTCGTATCTTGTGTAATTTTTTTTAATTGAGTTTTTCTTACTTTTAATGTTATTTTTTATAATATAATCAAGAACTACGTATTCTATTACGGAACGTTTGATGAAAAATTTTTATCCTTTTTTTGGGTGCGCAATATCTGTCTTTTCACCTTTTTTTTTTAGCTTGTGTTCTTTGTACAAAAAATTTTACTTTTTATTTTTAATGTATTTATTTGCAAATAAAACAAAAACTACGCATCCTATTAAAAAGTAATTGAAAATAAAGCAGATTGTTTTCGGGTGCACAATTTTTGTCAATTCGTCATTTGTTGTAGCTTGTGTCGTTTGTCCAAAAACTTGTCGATAATTTTTTTTCGTACCGTGTCCTTTTTTCACCATTTTTTCTAAGGTTATCTTTGACTATTAAAAAAAAAACTACGTCTTATCATAAAACGTTTAATAACAATTTTGTAACACTTTTCTGAAGGAACGACTTTTGTCGATTAATTTTTTTTTTGTAGCCCATGTTTTTTGTCCTAAAATGAAATTTTTTATTTATAATTTTATTTTTCACGTGTTGAAGAAATACTACGCACTTGATCACTAAATGATTGATGATAAATATATAGATCTTTTTTTGCGTGCACAAATTTTGCCTTTTTTATATTTTTTCACACCTTGCATAATTGACCGCTTTGATTTGTTAAATTTTGTGTAATCAGAATTTAAATTTTCAAAAAAATTCTAAATGTTGTTATGATAATCTTGCAGGGCTTTCGAAAAGCAAGGTTTTTCTTATTTTTACTTTTTTTTAATATCGTGCGTTGTTTGGCTTAAAATATTTACTTTCCTTTATTTTTCTAAAATTGAAAATCCTATAACTCTGAAAATTTTCTCTTTTTAGAAAAGATCGCGAAGATGAATTGTTTGACTTTTCGAGTACTACGAACAGTCGTACATAGAATTTTCAATTTGGAAAAAAATGGGCTCGTAAATTTAGAAACTGCTCTACCTTTTTGAATTTTTATCCAAAATAACTAGCTATTTTAATAGACATATTTAAAGTAAACAAGTGTCCAGCCTTTTTTTTAATAAGTCAAATTTAATTTTTAATTCTTACTGAATTACAAATTTTATGTTAAAGTCTCTCAAAAATTTTCAATTTGTCTAAGAAATACATACTCAATTATCATAAGCAAAATGCTTTCCTTCAGAAAACATTGAGTTCAACCATTTTTAGTTTGAACATAATTGAGGCTCACTGCACGACTCAGTACGCCGCTGCCTCAAAATACTTGGCCAAAATTTTTGAAAAAAGATTCATGTGGTTCGATACCGAAGTTGGTTACTGCACGGTAGAATATAAAACTTTAAGTAGTTTAGGTAGGGTTAAGATCCGCAGCAAATGCAATTTTGAAAAGCGTTTTGGCGTGCGGTTATATGTATAAATTACCGTGTTGAATAGTGTAATTATTAACTATGAAAAATCAATATTATATAACAATAATTTTTATAATAACTTCCTTGTTTCCTTGAGAAATCGTGTTCTGAATTTTCATCGACTGCCGCTTAGTTTCCCGAGCTCTGGCTCAGTGACTCTGTAAAAATCTTACATGATTTTCAAATGATGATTAATCTTTTTTTTTAATACGGAAAGTTGTGAATTTCAATTGACTTTTCCTTATATTTTAGACAATAATACATAGTCACGGGATTTTTAATCTTATATTTTTTTCGTGTGTAAAAACAATATTTAAATGAAAATATTCCAGAAAAGTTTTCCGTAATTAATGTTTATTGTTCCACGTTAAAGCAATTTTTTTTTTCAAATGATATCTGTAAAGATCTTCGAATTTGTGAATATTAGATTTTGTGTCTTTCATACACACAGAAAAATGTAGGTTTTGCTCGAATACGACCAGAAAAAAGAAGACTTATATTTTTGTAAATACTTTTTTTTATTTTGCATTCATCAATTATTTGAAATTTTTGTCTAAATAATATCTGAGGTTCATTGCCATGTATAAAACAAAATAATTTTTTATTTTCAAGTATGGTTATAATTGTCTATTTCAATCAAAATTGTGTATAAAAATATGTTTCTAAAATCTGATGTTTCAACTCGTCCAAAGTATATAATTCTATAATGTAAATATATGCGATATAATTATCATTTCTTTTCTTTCTTTTGAGGTCGCAGCAAAAAGCAAATGATTGTATAGAACACGAGAAGTTCAAAAAGTAGCAGCAGGAGAAATTTTTGTAATTACATTTTATCGATACGACATTGATAAATATTCCACAATTCAGTTCCTTGACCCCGGTAATATGAAGACGCTAGAGTCGAACGAGTTACGCTTACCCCGTAAGTGAATTAACATAATGAGATCATATGATAAATTATGTAAGGCATTCATTAACAATAAAAATATTAGTGCGCTTATTTTACTGACAGGTTTTTTGTTCTGACGCAGAAATTATATTTTATTGGTCAAGGCATCTTTACAATAAACAAGTGTATTTCCAGTGTATGCAAGTTACATATAAGTAAAGATGGTTTTACTCTATAAAGTATACCTTATAAAGAGATTTCGAAAGTATATTTTTCAATATTATGTTTGAAAATATAGTCCATGGATACATTTGGCATCCTTCATTTATAGACTAACTATAATTGTCTTACGCATAGTCTAAATATATGTTGGACATAGTGATTTCAAATTTCAAAAATTTAAAACTATAAGCAAACTGAATTGAACGAAGTTAAAAATTCAATAAACAAAACCAAACAAGAAAATTATACTAAAATTTTCTTAGCATATAAAATAAAAACTGGGAAACGTCGTCAGAAAAAAGTCCTTGAATGTGTAAGCATTTCAGAATCAAAGAAATTCAAACAAAAAGCTTTTCAATTTTGTCCAAAAAAGGTTTTAGAATTTGCATTAAAGTGCTGCAGATTAATATATTCAATGCTAAGACTTTATCAAACACTGCAATATTCAATGATTGACGTATTTTATGAAGTTTTATACTTTATGAAAGAATTTAAGACAAAAATAAATATGTAAGGATCATATTTAACGTTTGCGAACAAGCAGTGATAAGAATGACGTTAAATCCAAAAGCTTGCGCACGTACATATATGCCTCATAATAAACATCATATAAAATAAAACGTACGCATTTTTGCGCTTGATCAAAAGCAGATTCTATCGATGCACAAAAATTATAAATAAAACAGTAATTAATAATTTTAGCTCGATGCTGTAAATCCCATAGAATATTAATTTTAATCTATAATATGTGATTCTTAATGAGCGCAAAAGTGCCTCATTTATATTTAAAATTTTTTTTTACCTTCAGAGATTACATGATTTTTATCTAATTATTATATTGTTAATAAAAACATATATTTTAATATTCAATAAACACCATTATGTAATTGAGTAATTGGCATCCTTTATATATAATACAAAGTTCATTTTTTTTGCAGAGTATAACAATTTCCAATGCAATCTACCTGACTATTATTATCTTTTAAAAATTTCGTAATTTTTTCCTTATGAAAAACTGTCACGAAAATAATTGCTTAATCTTTTTGACATCTGCCAAATACTAAAATTAAAATATATGTATCTTTTTAAAGAAAATGATAATTTTTGCAATCATCAAACTTTTTAAATTTTGTTTTAATCGAAAAATGTGATTGGGATAATTTCAAAATACATTTGATATCTTGCAAAAATGTTATTAGAATTTTTTAGTCTATTAGCAAAGTAATTTACGCTATATTTTATATATTTATAGTGAATGCAATCAATAAGACCAGCAATAAAATTAAGCTTGAAAATATTACCAAACTTTGCACAATGGGTACAAAGAAAAATAGCTGGGTCATTTTTGTTGCAGGTCGTTTGTTATGTTCTCGAAATAGAATTTTATTTATGAAAATAAATATACTTGAATTGTGAAACTTTAAGATGAACGTTGCGCAAAGCCACATCCTCATTTTCCGTTCTCTTTTTTGTTGCAGCTTAAAACAAACCCAAATCAGCGTCCTTCTGAGGATCGGGATCTTTCTGTGTAGGTACAATTTGTTACATGATGTAGTTGTCAACTGCTTGTAAGGTTTTGATACCCTAAATTTTTATGTTTATTGAGAAGAATATACATGTTTCAATTGTTGTCTAATTCAAAAATGTCATGAGTATAATTAACATATCTTGTTGGCATCTACCAGAAATGTTAACACAAATTTCTAAAACTTCTTACGTCGTTTTCCAAAAATTCAATTTTTCTATTTTCAATGCTGTTTTTATAAAAAAACAAAAGCTGCGCATCCTAACAAGAAAAGATTAAAAATAAATTTGTAGCCGTTTTTCAGGTGAACAGCTTCCATTTTATTTTTTTTTTCGTAGCTTGAATCAATTTTCCAAAATTTTAATTTTATTATTTGGAACGTTGTTTTTAACGATTTAAACAAAAACTACGTGTCCTTTAAGAAAATGATTAATAAAAATTTTGTAGTTTTTTTATGTACAAATTTTGTTCAATTACTTTTTTCGTATTTATCGTAGCTTGACCGCAAGATGTAATTTTTAATTTTCCAACAGTTTTTTGAAATAAAAATTTTAATTTTCCATAAAAAACAACAGAAAATTAAAAAGTTGTTATAATAATCTGGTGAAGCTCCCAAAAAGCGATGTTTTCCTTTGTTTGCCTTTTTTTAATTTGTGCGTTCTTTGGATTAAAACGTAACTCTAATAATTTTTTCATTAAAAAAAATCATAATGGTAAATCGTTCGAGTTCCTGAGTTTTACGAATAGCTGTGCATAGACATTTCGTAAAAAATGGTAAACAAAATTTTGTTAATGATGTAACTTTTTTATTTATTATACAAAATAGCTAAATAATAAACTCGATTTTTTATTCTGGTTCCAAAAACTGTGTAATAAGGCACAATTCAATCCGACTTGTCTTTCAAAAGTGATCTGCTATACAGATGACATCAACGACGAAGACGAGAACGACAGACAGACACTATCGTAAAACTGGTTTTTTCAGATTCAGAGGTCTCTAAACGTGAATATT